>PVIY010031874.1:0-29484 GCA_004026745.1 Myrmecophaga tridactyla | reverse complement strand
AGACCAAATCAAAAATATGCTAGAGACATACAACAGCAGATATGAAGAGGCAGAACGAAGAATAAGTCAACTAAAGGACAGGACAATTGATTTTGAATGCACAAAAGAGCAAATGACAAAAAGGTTGGAAAAATCTGAAATGGTTCTCAGGGAAATGATGTACAAAACAAAGCACACAAATATAAGAATCAGAGAGCTTCCAAGATGGAAGCCTAGTGAGGTGTGGAATTTAGTTTGTCCTCCACAATGGCTAATAAATAGCCAGAAACAGTACAGCACAACTACTGGGGCCACATCAGTGACAGGACACATAGCATATACCAGTCTGAACAGGCTGGACCAGCTGAGATCTCACCCAGAACTGTAAATTCCCCAAGACACGGAGGCCAGCGCCCCTCCTCTACAGGCTGGTTCCCAAGGGGAAAGGAAAGGGACTTTACAATCAGCAGGGGCTAAGCTCAACCAAGCTCCAAGTGTGGAATTAATTAACAAATTCTGATTACTGAAAATGGGCCCCCAGCTCATACAAACCTCGAATAAGAGCTAAAGATACCAGGAGTTTTTGCCCTGGCACAAAGGGGGAAGGACTGATAAAAAAAAAAACAACAACAGGTTTTTTGGATCTGACAGAACAAAAATAACTGAAAAGCCCCATGTCCCCCATCTCCTCCTCCCTGCCTTCTGCAGGCAGTCACCTGTGCATCCCGGCTGCAGGTTCTTACCTTCATACCTGGGCCCCCCACCTCCCCACTTTGTTTCTACTACTTAACTGCTCATTACAAAAGGCTTCTCAGGCTCCAACTGCCCCAGGCTTGTCTGAGACACAAAGAGGCTGGTCAAGTGAAAGGAATTAATTCCCTAGAGGCTGTGCCTTCCCCAGGAGAGGGGTGGGATCCAGCTCAGGTGGGATCCCTCTCTCAAGGAATTCAGACACCAGGGACTAGAAAACTGAAGCAATTAAAGTCAGCCTACAATCTCCCCTCTGTCTCACCCACACTGCCAGCAGGAAGAGTCTGATGAAGTTAAAGGCACTATATCACTTTATACGGGTGGGATGCCACAGGAAGATGAGTGCCACATACTGGGCATGACAGGAAAAGCACAGAGTTTAGAGACTTCATAGGAAAGTCTGTCAACCTGCTGGATCCCACCTCAGGGGAAACTAATACAGGTGACTCTTTCCTCCTGAGAGGAGGCCAGTCTGGTCTGGGAAAATCTGACTGGGGTCTATAATATCTAAGTAGAACCTCCTAAGGAAAAAAAAAAAAAGGCTCCATATAGGCAGGACAAGAAGCAAGAAAACATCTGAATAATTCTGATCCATTTTCTTTAATAGACCTATGCTACAGATCTAGAATAAGCTGAACTGAATGCCAAATAACAGACAGAGAAAAAAGCCATTCAACAAGAAAATCCTAGGTAAAAGAGTGAAAACAATCTCCAGAAAAAACTAATCAAGGAAATTAAATGCCTAGATGCTAGCAAAAAATAACGAGTCATACTAGGAAAACTGAAGATGTGGCCCAGTCAAAGAACAAACCAATAATCCGAATGAGATATAGGAGTTGAAACAACTAATTCAGGCTGTTCGAAGAGACATGGAAAACCTCATCAAAAATCAAATCAACGGGTTGAGGGAGGGTATAAAGAAGGCAATAGGTGAGTAAAAAGAAAATTGAATGTCTGAAAAAAAAAATCACAGAACTTACGGAAATGAAAGGCACAGTAAAAGAAATGAAAAAAAAAAAACAATGGAAAACTACAATGTTAGATTTCAAGAGGCAGAAAAAAGGATTAGTGAACTGGAGGACAGGACATCTGAAATCTGTCAAGCAAAACAAAATATAGGGAAAAGAATGGAAAAATATGAGCAGCAACTCAGGTAACTGAATGACAACCTGAAGTACATGAATATATGTGTTGTGGGTGTCCCAGGAGAAGAGAAGGGGAAACGAGGAGAAAAACTAAGGGAGGAAATTACCACTGAAAATTTCCAACTCTTATGAAAAACTTAAAATTACAGATCCAAGAAGTGTAGTGTACCCCAAACAGAATAAATCCAAATAGGCATACTCCAAGACACTTACTAATCAGAATATCACATGTCAAAGAGAAAGAGAGAATTTTGAAAGCAGCAAGAGAAAATCAATCAATTACATACAAGAGAAGCCCAATAAGACCATGGGTATATTTCTCAGCAGTAGCCATGCTGGTGAGAAGACAGTGGTATGATATATTAAAGATTCTAAAAGAGAGAAACTACCAACCAAGAATTTTATATCCAGCAAAACTGTCCTTCAAAAATGCAGGGAAAATTAAAATATTTTCAGACAAAAAAATCATTGAAAGAATTTGTGACCAAGAAACCACCTCTGCAAGAAATACTAAACAGAGCACTAGAAGCAGATGAGAAAAGACAGGAGAGAAGATGTGAAGACGAGATAGAAATGAACGCTGTCAGTAAAGGTAGAAAGAGAAAAAAAAATTGATATGACACATAAAACCCAAAAGGCAAAATGATGGAAGAACATACTGCCCTTACAGTAATAACACGAAATGTTAATGGATTAAACTCACCAATCTAGCAAAAGACACAGACTAGCAAAATGGATTAAAAAAAAACAGGACCCCTCTATAGCTGTCTACAAGAGATACATTTTAGACCTAAGGACAAACATAGGTTGAAAATAAAAGGTTGGAAAAAGGTATTTCATGCAAACAACAATCAGAAAACAGTAGAAGTAGCTATACTAATATCCAACAAATTAGACTTCAAATTTAAACAAATAAAAGAGATAAAGAAGGACACTATGTATTGATAAAAGGAACAATTCAACAAGAAGACATAGCAATCATAAATATTTATGCACCAAGTCAGAGTGCTCCAAAATACATGAGGCAAACACTGAAAAGAGAAATAGACACATCTACACATAATAGTTGGAGACTTCAATTCCCCACTCTCATCAATGAACAGAGAATCAATAAAGAAACAGAGAATTTGAATAATACAGCAAATGAACTAGACTTAAGAGACATTTAGAGAACATTACACCCCACAACAGCAAGATACATCTTTTTCTCAAGTGATCATGGATCATTCTCAAGGACAGACCATATGCTGGGTCACAAAGCAAGTCTCAATAAATTTAAAAGGATTGAAATCATAGAAAACACTTTCTCAGATCATAAAGGAATGATATTGGAAGTTAGTAACAGGCAGAGTGCCAGAAAATTCACAAATACATGGAGGCTCAGCAACACATACTTAAATAACCAGTGGGGTCAAGAAAGAAATTACAAGAGAAATCAGTAAACATCTAGTTTGCAAATGAAAACATAACATATCAAAATTTATGGGATGAAGCAAAGGCAGTGCTAAGAGGGAAATTTATTGCCTTAAATACCTCTATCAAAAAAGAAGAAAGGGCAAAAATTGAGGAATTAACTGTCCACTTGAAGAACGAGAGAAAGAACAACAAACTAACCCAAACACAAGCAAAAGGAAAGAAATAATGAAAATTAGAGCAGAAATAAATGAAATTGAGAACACGAAAACAACTGAGAAAAGCAACAAAACCAGAAGTTGGTTTTTTGAGAAAATCAATAAAATTGATGGACCCTTAGCAAGGTTGTCAAAAAAAAAAAAGAGAGAGAGAGAGGATGCAAATGAATAAAATCAGAAATGGAAGAGGGGACATACCACTGACCCTGTAGAAATAAAGGAGGTAATGAGAGGATACTATGAACACCTTCAAGCTAATAAACTACACAACATAGATGAAATGGACAGCTTCCTAGAAAGGCATGAACAATGAACATTGCCTCAGGAAGAAATAGACGACTTCAACAAACCAATCACAAGTAAAGAAATCGAAACAATCATTAAGAACCTCTCAAAATGATTTGAACAGTGAATAAAAAAGTAATTGCAAAGTCCCCTTCAGGGGATGGTGAGAAAGGGGGAAAATTCAACTTCCCCAAGTTGAATTCCTGACATTCTCACAAGCAGTGTGGACAACCAAAGCTATAGGCTGAGCCCCCAGTCTGGGGGTTTGTTCATATGAAACTTAACTCCACAAAGGATAGGTCAAGCCTACTTAAAATTAGGCCTAAGAGTCACCCCCAAGAGAACTTCTTTCATTGCTTAGATGTGGGCCTCTCTCTCCAGCCAATACAACAAGCAAACTTACAACCCGCCCCCTGTCTACTTGGGACATGACTCCCAGGGGTGTGGACCTTCCTGGCAACGTGAGACAGAAATCCTAAAATGAGCTGCGACTCAGCATCAAGGGATTGAGAAAAACCCTAGAATGAGCTGAGACTGAGCTTCAAGAGACTGAGAAAACCTCGACCAAAAGGGGGAAGAGTGAAATGAGACAAACTGTCTACAGCTGAGAGATTCCAAACAGAGTCCAGAGGTTATCCTGGAGGTTATTCTTACGCATTAAGTAGATATCACCTTGTTATACAAGATGTAATGGAGAGGCTGGAGGGAACTGCCTGAAAATGTAGAGCTGTGTTCCAGTAGCCATGTTTCTTGAAGATGATTGTATAATGATACAGCTTTCACAATGTGACTGTGTGATGTTGAAAACCTTGTGTCTGATGCTCCTTTTATCTACCTTGTCAATGGACGAGTAGAACATATGGAATAAAAATAAATAATACAGGGAACAAACGTTAAAATAAATTTAGTTTGAAATGCTAGTGATCAATGAAAAGGAGGAGTAAGGGGTATGGTATGTATAAATTTTTTTCTGTTTTCATTTTATTTCTTTTTCTGAATAGATGCAAATGTTCCAAGAAATGATCATGATGATGAATATGCAACTATGTGATGATATTGTGAATTACTGATTATACATGTAGAATGGAATGATCAAAACAAGAATGTTTGCATTTGTTTGGTGTTTTTTGGTATTTTTTAAAATAATTTAAAAATTAAAAAAAAAAACCTCTCAAAAAAGAAAACTCCAGGACCAGATGGCTTCACATACAAATTCTACCAAGCATTCAAGAAAGAATTAGTAACAATTCTGCACAAACTCTTCAAAGAAATTGAACAGGAGGGAAGGCTACCTAACTCACTCCATGAAGCCAACATCACGCTCATACCAAAGCCAGAAAAAGATACTACAAGAAAAGAAAATTACAGACTAATCTCTCTAATGAATATAGATGCAAAAAATTCTCAACAAAATTCTTGCAAATCGAATCCAGTAACATATTAAAAGAACTATACACCATGACCAACTGGGATTTATTCCAGATATGCAAAGACGGTTCAACATAAGAAAATCAATTAATATAATATACATATCAACAAATCAAAGCAGAAAAAACATATGATCATCTCGATTGATGAAGAAAAGGCATTTGACAAAATACAATATCCTTTCTTGATAAAAGCCCTTCAAAGGATAGGAACAGAAGGGAACTTCCTCAATATGATAAAGGAAAATAAATGAAAACCCACAGCTAACATCATCTTCGATGGGGAAAGGCGGAAAGCTTTCCCAAGATAAGGAACAAGACAAGGCTGTCCACTGTTGCCACTATTCTTCAACACTGTGTTGGAAGTTACAGCCAGAGCAATTAGACAAGAAAAAGAAATACAACACATCAAAATTGGAAAGGAAGAAGTAAAACTCTCACTGTTTGCAGATGATATGATTCTATATGTCGAGAACTCTGAAAAATCCACAGCAAAACTATTAGAGCTAATAAATAAGTACAGCAAAATGGCAGTTACAAGATCAACACTCAAAAATCTGTAGTATTTCTATACACAGTAATGAGAAATCTGATGGGAAACTCAAGGAAAAAATTACATTTACACTTGCAACCAAAAGAATAAAACATTTAGGAACAAATTTAACTAAGGATACAAAAGACTTCTACAAAGAAAACTACAAGAAATTGCTAAAAGAAATCACAGAAGACCTAAACAAATGGAAGTTCATGGACTGGAAGACTAAATATAGTTAAGTCGTCAATTCTACCTAAATTGATTTATATATTCCATGTAATACCAGTTAAAATCCAAAAACTTACTTTGCAGAAATAGAAAAACCAAAAACTAAATATATTTGGAAGGGCAGGGTGCCCCAAATAGCTAAAATATCTTTAAAAAGAAAATTGAAGTTGGAGGTCTCACACTACCTGACTTTAAGGCATATAACGAAGCTACATGTGGTCAAAACAGTATGGTACTGGCATAAAAATAGACAGACTGGCTAATGGAAGTGTTCAGATACAGATCCTCTCATCTACAGACAATTAATCTTTGATAAAGCTGTCAACCCAACTCACCTGGAACAGAACAATCGCTTCAATAAATGGTGCTTGGAGAACTGGATATCCACATGGAAAAGAATGACAGAGGATCCACATCTCACACCTTATACAAAAACTAACTCAAAATAGATCAAAGACCTAAATATTAGACCTAAGACCATAAAAGTGTTAGAAGGAAATGTAGGGAAATATCTTCTAAAACTTGTAGTAGGAGGCGGTCTCCTAGATCTGTCACCAAAAGCATGAGCATTGAAGAAAGAAACAGATAAATGGGAACTCCTCAAAATTAAATACTTTTGTGTATCTAAGAACTTTGTCAAGAAAGTAAAAAGGCAGCCTACACAATGCGAGACAATATTTGGAAACAACATATCAGATAAAGGTATAGTATCCAGAATATATAAAGAGATTGTTCAACTCAACAACAAAAAGACAAACAACCCAATTAAAAAATGGGCAAAAGATATGAACAGACACTTCTTTTTTTTTCAAATGCAAACACACTCTATCATAAACATGATAAAATACTGCTGGAAGCCAAAGTCAATGAGTGAATCTTGAAAGCAGTAACAGAGAAGTAACACATCAATTACAAAAAAATCCTAAGTAAGACTAACATGCATGCAACTAACAACAAATTTCTAAATACATAAGGTAAAAATTTGGAGAATGGAAAGAAATAGATATTTTGACAATAAATCTAATGAAAGATGTCCAAAATTTCATTCACCTCTATAGTGAAAAACTCCTCAGTGGCATTATCTGTGGAAATTGACAAGATTCCTAGGACAATGCAACAGACCCAAAATAACCATAAATTCCTGAAGAAGTAGGACTTGGGGACTTTATACTACCATATTTTGAACAGACACTTCTCAGAAGAGGAAATACAAATGGCTAAAAGACAAATGAAGAGCTCAACTTCCCTGGCTATTAGGGAAATGTAAATCAAAACCACAATGAGATATCATCTCACACCCACCAGATTGGCCATTATAAAAACAAAACAAAACAGAAAATGACAAGTACTGGAGAAGATGTGGCGAAAGAAGCATACTTTCCACTGTTGGTGGGAATGTAAAATGGTACAACCGCTGTGGAAGGCAGTTTGGCGATTCCTCAGGAAGCTAAGTACAGATCTGCAATATGATCCACCAATTCCATTGCTAGGTATCTATTCAGAGGACACGAGGGCAAGGAAACAAACGGACATTTGCACACCAATGTTTATAGCAGCATTATTTACAATTGCCAAGAGATAGAAACAGCTCAAATGTCTATCAACAGATGAGTGGCTAAACAAGCTGTGGTATATACATATGATGGAATATTACGCAGCTGTAAAACAGAATAAAGTCATGAAGCATGTAATAATGTGGATGGACCTTGAGGACATTATGCTGAGTAAGATTAGTCAAAAACAAAAGGACAAATACTGTATGGTTTCACCGATATGAACTAACATTAATGAATGAACTTGAAGAATTTGAGTTAAGAACACAGGCTATCAGGTGAGAGAAATCAAGTAGAGATTGCATAATTTGGAGCTGAAGGTAGACAGATTGTGCAACAGGACTGACTGTAAAAAGTCAGAAATGGGTACCATAATACTACCTGATTATAGCACAATAATGTAAGTACCCTGAATGAAGCTGAATGTGAAAATGATGGATGGAGGAGGGCTGGGGACATGCTAAACTAGAAGGAAAGACAGACGATAAAGACTGAGATGGTATAATCTAGGAATGCCTAGAGTGTATAGTGATAGTGAGTAAATGTACAAATTAAAAAAGGTTTTTGCATGAGGAAGAACAAAGGAATGTCATTACTGCAGGGTGTTGAAAACAGATGGTCATTCATATTTTAAAAGTTCAACTTCTGTGTGAGGCTAAAGCAAGAAATGTTTATTTGGTACAAAATTTATATTTTGACTAGTGTATTTCCTAATCTAACTTATATGGACAGTTTAATTGAACACCATAAGTACATGTAACTTTGTATAGGGCATAAGATTTGGTTGGTTTGTCCAGGTTAGTGTGATACCCCTGTAAGTCCCAGAGTGGTTTAAACAGTGAATAAAGAAGTATTTGCAAAGTCCACTTGGGGGAATGGGGAGAAGGAGGAAAATTCAACTTCCCCATTTGGAGAATTCCTGATATTCTCGCAAGCAGTGGGGACAACCAAATCAATAGGCCAAGCCCTCAATCTTGGGGTTTGTTCCTATGAAACTCACCCCCACAAAGGATAGGCTAAGCCTTCTTAAAATAAGGCCTAAGAGTCACTCCTAGAGAACCTCTTTTGTTGTTCAATTGTGGCCTCTCTCATTCTCAGCCAACAGAGCAAGTGAACTCACTGCCCCCCCCCACATGGGACACGACTCCCAAGGGTGTTAACCTCACTGGCAACATGGAACAGAAATTCTAGAATGTGCTGGAACTCAGCATCTAGGAATTGAGAAAATCTTCTCAACCAAAAGGGGGAAAAGAGAAATGAGACAAAATAAAGTGTCAGTGGCTGAGAGATATCAAACAGAGTCGAGAGATTATCCTGGAGGTTATTCTTACACATTATATAGATATCCCTTTTTACTTAAGGGTATTAGAGTGGCTAAAGGAAAGTGCCTGAAACTGCAGAGCTGTGTTCCAGTAGCCATGAGATGATTGTATAATGATACAGCTTTCAGAATGTGATTGTGTGATCATGAAAACCTTATGTCTGATGCACCGTTTAACTACGGTATGGACAGACGAGTAAAAAATGTGGATTAAAAAAATAAACAAATAATAAGGGGTACGAAGGTTAAAATAAATTGAGTAGATTGAAATACTAGAGGTCAATGAAGGAAGTAGTAAGGGATATGTCATGAGTTTTTTCTTTCTTCTTTCTTTTGGTGGAGAGATGCAAATGTTCAAAAATGATCATGGTGATGAATACACAACTATGTGTGATATTGTGAGCCACTGATTGTAACCATGTCAGGAATGTTTATATATAAGAATCATCAGTATCCAAAGAGAAGAGAAGAGTAAAGGGTTAGGAAGATTAGTGTACGACATAATGGGTGAAAACTTTCCAAATCTTATAAAAGACATAAATATGCAAATAAAAGAAGCCAAATGATCCCCAAATAGAATTAATCCAAAGAGACTCACCTCAAGACACATACTAATCAGTCTGTCAAATGTTTGAAAAGAAGCAAAAAATCCTGAAAGTGGCAAGAAAAAACAATCTACTACTTACAAAGCAAGCCACATAAGACTGAATATGGACCACTCAACTGGCACTACGGAGACAAGAAGGCAGTGGTATGATTTATTAAGATCCTGAAAGAGAAACATTTCCAGCCAAGAATTCTGCACCCAGCCAAAATGTCCTTCAAAACTGAGGGAGAGATGAAAACTTTTAGAGACAAACAAAGGCTGAAAGAATATGTCAACAAGAGACAATTTGTACAAGAAATACTAAAGGGAGTTCCGCCAGTTGAAAAAAAAGACAGGAGAGGGAGGTCTGGAGGAGGGCACAGAACTGAAGAGTACCAGGAAGGGTAACCTAATGGATCAAGAGAGAAAAAAGGAAAAGAACATACAGACCTGACAAATAAAACCCAAAGGATAAGATGGTGGATTCAAGAAATGTCTTCACAGTAATAACTTTGAATGTAAACAGACTAAAGTTACCAATTAAAAGATACAGATTGGTAGAACGGATTAAGAAATATAATCTAGCTTTTGCTACTTACAAGAGACTCAAATTAGACACAAGGATAGAAATAGACTGAAAGTGAAAGGATGGAAAAATATGTTCCATGCAAGCTGTAACCAAAAGAAAGCAGGAGTAGCTATACTAGTATCAAACAAAATAGACTTTAAATGTAAAGACATCAAAAGAGACAAAAAAAATGGCACTATAAAATAGTAAAAGGGATAATTAACCAAGAAGAAATAACAATCATAAATGTCTAATGCTCCCAATCAAGGAGCTCCAAGGTACATGAGACAGACATTGGCAAAACTGAAGGGACCAATAGAGGTTTCAACAATAATAGTAGGAGACTTTAAAAGACCACTCTCCTCTACTGACAGAATAACCAGACAGAAGATCAACAAGGAAACAGAACTTAAACAATTTGATAAATGAATTAGACCTAACAGACATATATAGGTCACTACACCCCAAAACACCAGGATATACATTCTTCTCTAGTGCTCACGGAACATTCTCCAGGATAGATAATATGCTGGGACACTAAACAGGTCGTTATAAATTTAAAAACACTGAAGTTATTCAAAGCACTTTCTCTGATCACAGTGGAGTGAAGCTGGAAATCAATAACCACCAAAGAAAGGAACATTCATAAATATATGGAGATTAAATAACACACTCTTAACAAAGAGTGGGTCAAAGAAGAAATTGCTATAGAAATTGGTAACTACTGGATGATAAATGAAAATGAGAATATAACATATCATAACTTATGGGATGCAGCAAAAGCCATGCTGAAAGGGAAATTTATTTCCCTAAATGCCTTTATTAAAAAAGCAGAAACAGCAAAAATTGAGGACTTAACTGATCACCTAGAGGAACTTGAGAAAGAACACCAAACTAGCCCCAAACAAAGAGTAGAAGAGAAATAACAAAGATTAAAGCAGAGTTAAATAAATGGGAGAACAAAAGAACAATAGAAAGAATCAATAAAACAAAAGTTGGTTCTTTGAGAGAATCAATAAAATTGATGGGCCACTAACAAGGCTGACAAAGAAAAGAAGAGAGAGGATGCAAAAAGAACAAAGTCAGAAATGAGGGGGGGTCATTACCAAAGACCCTGAAGAAATAAAAAATACCATAAGAGGATACCATGAAAAACTATACGCTAACAAACTAGACAACTTAGATGAAATGGACAAATTCCTGGAAACACACAAACAAGCTACAGTGATTCAGGAAGAAACAGAAGATCTCAAGAAACCAATCACAAGTAAAGAGATTCAAACAGTCATCAAAAATCTTCCTACAAAGAAAAGCCCAGACCAGATGGCTTCACAGGGGAATTTTATCAAACATTCCAAAAGGAACACACAACAATCTTGCTCAAACTTTTCAAAAAAAAACTGAGGAAAAAGGAACAATACCTACTCATTTTATGAAGCTAACACCACTTTAATACCAAAACCAGGTAAAGATGCTATAAGAAAGGAAAACTATAAGCCAATCTCCCTAATGAACATAGACGCAAAAATTCCTAACAAAATATTAGCAAATCAAATCCAACAACACATTAAAAGAATTATAGGTCTCACTGATATGAACTAACATGAGTGAATGAACCCGGAGAATTTCAGTTAAGAACAGAGACCATCAGGAGATAGGAATAGGTTAGATATTGGGTAATCGGAGCTGAAGTGGTACATACTGTACAACAGAACTGACTATAACAATGCAGAAACGGATAGCACAATACTACCTAATTGTAATACAATAATGTTAGTACGCTGAATGAAGCTGAATGTGAGAATGATAGAGGGAGGAGGGCTGGGGGCACAAATGAGACCAGAAGGAAACAGAGACAAAAAAGACTGAGATGATATAATCAGGAATGCCTAGAGTATGCAATGATAGTGACTAAATATACAAATTTAAAAATGTTTTTGCATGAGGAAGAACAAAGGACTGTCAAAATTGAGGCTGTTAAAAATAGATAATTCATATTTTAAAGCTTTAATTTATATGTGAGACTAAAGCAAAAAATGTTTATTTGGTATAAAATTTGTATTTTGACTAGTGCATTTCCTAACATAACTTATGAGGACAGTTTAACTGAACACCATAAGAACATGGAACATTGAGTAGAGCATGAGATTTTGCAGGTTTGTCCAGAGTGATGCCCTAGTAAATCCCAGAGTGATTTGAACAGTGAATTAAAAAAGCACTTGCAAAGTCCACTTGGGGGAATGGTGAGAAAGGAGGAAAATTCAACTACCCCATGTGGAGAATTCCTGATATTCTCACAAGCAGTGGCGACAACCAAAGCAATAGGCCGAGCCCTCAATATTGGGGTTTATTCATATGAAACTTATCCCCACAAAGGATAGGCTGAACCTACTTAAAATTAGGCCTAAGAGTCACCCCCAGAAAACCTCTTTTGTTGCTCAGATGTGGCCTCTCTCTCTCAGCCAACACAACAAGGAAACTCACTGCCCTCCCCCTCTATATGTGGGACATGACTCCCAGGGGTGTAAATCTTCCTGGTAACGTGGAACAGAAATCCTAGAATGAGCTGGAACTCAGCATCAAGGGATTGAGAAAATCTCGACCAAAAGGGGGAAGAGAGGAATGAGACAAAATAAAGTGTCTGTGGCTGAGAGACGTCAAACAGAATCAAGAGATTATCCTGGAGGTTATTCTTAAACATTATATAGATATCCCCTTTTAAGTTAAGGTATATTGGAAAGGCTGGAGAGAAGTGCCTGAAAATGTAGAACTGTGTTCCAGTAGCCATGTTTGTTGAAGATAATTGTATAATGATATAGCTTTCATAATGTGACTGTGTGATTGTGAAAACTGTGTGTCTGATGCTCCTTTTATCTACAGTGTGGACAGATGAGTAAAGCATACGGATTAAAAATAAACAAACAATGGGGGGAACAAATGTTACAATAAATCTGATAGATTGAAATGCTGGTGATCAATGAAAGGGAATGGTAAGGGGTATAGAAAAAAATAAGGGAAACAAAGGCTAAAACACATTGGTAGATGGAGATGTTAGTCAACGAGAGATGGGGTAAGGGGTATGGTATGTATGAGTTTTGTTTTTTTTTCTTTTTATTCCTTTTACTGAATTGATACAAATGTTCTAAGAAATGATCATGGTGATGATATTGTGAGTTTTTTTTATACACCAAGAATGAAATGATCATATGGTAAGAATGTTCGTGTTTGTATGTTGTTATGTTTAAATAAATAAATAAATAAAAGCAAGCCCTAAAAAGTAAAAAGAATTATATATCATGACCAAGTGGGGTTTATACCAGGAATGTAAGGATGGTTCAACGCAAGAAAATCAATTAATGTACGACAGCTCATTAACAAATCAAAAGAGAAAAGTCATATGAGCATCTCGACTGATGCTGAAAATTCATTTGACAAAATTCAACATCCTTTTCTAATACAAACAATTCAAAAGGTAGGAATCAAAGGTAATTTCCTCAACATGATAACAGGCATATATGATAAAATGATAGCCAGCATCATACTCAATGGTGAGAGACTGAAAGTGTTCCCCCTAAGATAGGGAACAAGACAAGGATGCCCTCTGTCACCACTATTATTCAAGTTCTAGTGAGAGCAATTAGGCAGGAAAAAAGAAATAAAAGACATTCAAACTGGAAAGGAGGAAGTAAAACTTTCATTATCTGCAGATGATATGATACTATACTTGGAAAATCCTGAGAAATCTACAACAAAGTTACTTGAGCTAATAAATTAAGCAAGGTGGCAGGTTATAAAATTATGTGCAAAAATCAGTAATGTTTCTATACATAAAGTTTCTATACATACATATATTTCTTAACATATTTTTGAGCTATCCAAGGAGTCAATTAAGGAAAAAATTCCATTCAAAACAGAAAGTAAAAGAATCCAGTATCTAGGAACGAACTTAACTAGGGATGTAAAGGACTTGTACAGAGAGAACTACATAACATTGTCCCTGCTCATGGACAGGAAGGTTAAATGTAGTTAAGACATCAATTCTACCCAAATGGATCTACAGATTCAATGTAGTACCAATAAAATTCCATCAACCGGGCGGGCCACGGTGGCTCAGCAGGTAAGAATGCTTGCCTGCTGTGCCCAAGGACCCGGGTTCGATTCCCGGTGCCTGCCCATGTAAAAAAAAAATTCCATCAACCTACTTTGAAGAATTGGAATAGCTAGTTACCAAATTCATCTCGAAGGGAAAGATACTCTGAATAGCTAAATGTATCCTAAAAAAAGAAAACTGAAGTGTGAGGATTAATATTCCCCAATTTTAAAACTTATTATAAAGCTACAGCTGTCAAGACAGCATGGTACTGACACAAAGAGAGAAGTACTGACCATTAGAATCAAATTCAGAGTGCAGAATAGACCATCAATCTATCATAAAAAGATCTTCAACAAGGCCCCCAAATCCACTGAACTGGGACAAAACAGACTTTTCAATAAATAGGCACAGGAGAACTTGATATCAATAGTCAAAAGAATGAAAAACGACCCTTTACACCCTATACAAAAATTAACTCAAACTGGATCAAATACCTAAGCATAAGAACCAGTACCATAAAACTCCTAGAAGAAACTGTAGGGGAGCATCTTCAAGACCTAGTAAGAGGAGGTAGACTCCTAAACTTTACACCCAAAACAAAAACAACAAAAGAAAAAAATAGATAAATGGGAACTCCTCAAAATCAAATCTTTTGTGCCTCAAAAGACTCTGTCAAAAAGGTGAAGAGGCAGTTAACTCAGCGGGAGAAAATATTTGGAAATCACACATCAGATAAAGGTTTGATACCTTGTATACAAAAAGAAATCATACAATTCAACTACAGAAGAACAAGCAACCCAATTATAAAGTGAGCTAAAGATATGAATAAATATTTTACTGAAGAGCAAATACAGATGGCTCAAAAGCACATGAAGAGATGCTCATTCTCATTAGCTATAAGGGAAATGCACATCAAGGCTACAATAAGATACCACCTCGCACTTATAAGAATGGCTGCTGTTAAACAAACAGGAAACTACAAATGTTGGAGAGGATGTGGAGAACTTGGGACACTTACGGATTGCTGGTGGGAATGCATGATGGTACAGCTGCTATGGAAGACAGTTTGGCAGTTCCTCAGAAAACTAAATACTGAGTTGCCCTATGACCCTGCAATAGCACTACTTGGTATATATACAGAAGAGCTGAAAGCAATGACAAAAACAAACATTTTCGCACTGATGTTCATAGCAGTACTACCCACAATTGCCAAAAGATGGAAAGAATCCAAGTGCCCATCAACAGATGAGTGGATTAACAAAATGTGGTATGTACATACGATGGAACATTATGCAGCAGTAAGATGAAACGATGTCCTGAAGTTCATAACAAGATGGATGAGCCTTGAGGACATAATGCTGAGTAAAATAAGCCAGATACAAAAAAGACAGATGCTGTATGATTCCACTTTTACAACCATGGTAAAGGTAAAATCAGAAGCTTATATATCGAATATAGTGGATCTAAAGAAGCACAGAAGCTTGAAATGGGTGAACAGTTTGCTAATGAGGTTGAACTTAATTATAAGGGAACAGACAGAAGTGAAAGTAGTTCCATAGTGGGTCTATAAGAAATATTACCATATTGAAGGTGAACATGATTGAAAGGGGTTGTATAGGCTCATGTGTCCCACCAATTAACACTACAAATATAAATAAGTTCTTACATGAACTACTACAAAAGTATGGATCTTGTACAAAGAATGTATAACTTCAGGGTATAGGGGGAAAATGATATTGCATGCTCTGGGCTACATTTAGTAAGAAAACATCAGCAGTACCACAGCAATATCAGGGGTACATAATTGAGGGAGGGACAATAAGATTTGGATTTTCTGTCTGGGGAGAGTGTGTTTATTAGCTATCTTTCTCTTGAGAACAATGAAAAATTATCTAAAATTGAGAGTGTTGATGGGCTGTGTGGACTTTGGATATTATACATGACGCCCAATAGATAGAAGTGGCTGAAAGATGTACTGACTGAGAAGTAGACTGGCGAACAATGGTGTAAACATATGATCGAACACAGTGTTGCTACAAAAAGGAACGATGTTGTGAGGCATACGACAATGTGAATGAACCTGTGGGACATATCGTGAGGTAAAATAAGCCAGAAAAAAAAAAACAGTCAGTGGTTGTGAGAGCTCTAATACAGAGTTAAGAGGCTACTCTGGAGGTCACTCTTAGGCAAGCTTCAGTTAGACATTGCTACCTATCATAACTTGCCAAACCCCAATCAAATTCATTCCAGCCAATCCTAAAGAACACCCAGGGCAATATATAAGACTTTACAAGGTTTCCATGCACAAGGATAACTTTCCAAAAACCTAAAACCTCCCTTCCAAAATGAAAAAGTCAGAATGGCCATAGATAGTCCATATACCCATAAAGAAAGGGATAAAAAGATCAAAGGTGATGGTGGAGTTACACAGAGAAGTTTATAAACGAATATGATTCCTGAATCATTAAATTGATATTTCTTTTATTCTCAAGTATCTTAGAGCAGCTAGAAGTAAAACCTAAAATTGGAGAACTGTAACCCATACCAAACTCTTAAATCTGTTCCACAACTAATTGTTGTGCTGTGCTTTAAAATTTATTGCTTTTTTTGGTATATATGTTACTTTTCACAAAAAAGAAAAAAAAGTGAACTGTGATAATAAAAAAAATATTTATTCTTTCTAGCCTCCAATATTCTGGAGCAGCTAGAAGGAAAAATCTGAGATGATGGTATAGTAGTCCATGACAAACTCTGAGATCTATCCTATAACTACTTGTTGAAGAGTGCTTTGAAAACTATTGCTTTTTCCCTTCTTTGCTTTGCATATATGTTATATTATACAGTTAAAAAAGAAAACTGGGACCAAGATTGTAAGCTCTGACAGCAGTCACATTTATTCCAGAGTGGTAATTGGTACTACTGGATTTTGAGGGGCTATTTTATATATGTATAACCTAGTATTTATAGATAAGAATGAAGCCGATTGGGTTGGGATTTAAGTAATTCAGAATACTGGGGTAAGGAAGACATTGCCTGTACTTCAGAACCTCATCTACTCTTTGAGACCAAAGGAAGAAACATTTATTATACCCAGAATCTAGGTTTTCTGCAGCATATAATCTAACTCAACCTGTCTGGATAGAGCATTTAAACAATCCAAACACAGGGAGCCCTTAATAAGAATGAAAGCCTTTAATCCTGTGTAGCTTAAACTAATGCCTGGATACATCCCAGGGTATATTAAGACAATATTAAGGGTGTATTAAGATAATATTAAAGATAATCAAAAAACCTTGGCAAGAGGTCTATAATACCTAAGCAGACCCTCCTAAGGGGTGGGGGAAAGGCACCATACAGGCAGGGTAAGAAACCAAAAAACAAGAACTGAAAAATTCCGATCAATTAAACAAACCTAAGCTAAAAGACTTTAATGAGTTGAAATGAATGTCAAAGAACGGACAGACAATAAAGTCATCCAGCAAGAAAATCCTAGGAAACAAAAAAAGAAAACAATCTCCAGAATAAATTAATTAAGGTAATTAAATGCCTAGACGACAGCAAAAAATAATGAAACATACTAGGAAAACTGAAGAAATGGCCCAGTCAAAAAACAAACCAACAATTCAAATGACATACAGGAGCTGAAACAATTAATTCAGAATATATGAACAGACATGGAAAACCTCATCAAAAATCAAATCAATGAAAAGAGGGAGGATATTAAAAAAAAAGGCAAGGAATGAACAAAAAGAAGAAACCAAAAGTCTGAAAAAACAAATCACAGAACTTATGGGAATGAAAGGCACAGTAGAAGAGATGAAAAAAACAATGGAAACCTACAATGTCAGATTTCAAGAGGCAGAAGATAGGATTAGTGAACTAGAGGACGGGACATGTGAAATCTGACAAGCAAAAGAAAACATAGAGAAAGAATGGAAAAATATGAACAGGGACTCAGGGAACTGAACGACAACATGAAGCGCATGAATATACATGTTGTGAGTGTCCCAGAAGGAGAAAAGAAGGGAAAAGGAGGAAAAAAACTAATGGAGGAAATTATCACTGAAAATTTCCCAACTCTTATGAAAGGCTTAAAATTACAGATCCAAGAAGTGTAGTGTACCCCAAATAGAACAGATCGAAACAGACATACTCCAAGACACTTACTAATCAGATTGTCAGATGTCAAACAGAAAGAGAGAATCTCGAAAGCAGCAAGAAAAAAACAATCCATCACATACAAGGGAAGCCCAATAAGACTATGCATAAACTTCTCAGCAGAAATTAAGGAGGTGAGAAGACAGTGAGATGATATATTTAAGATACTAAAAGAGAAAAATTGCCAACCAAGAATTCTATATCCAGAAAAACTGTCCCTCAAAAATGAGGGGGAAATTAAAACATTTTCAGACAAAAATTCACCGAGAGAATTTGTGACCAAGAGACAGGCTCTGCAAGAAATAGGAAAGGGAGCACTAGAGACAGATAAGAAAAGACAGGAGAGAGAGGTGTGGAGAAGAGAATAGAAATAAAGACTATCAGTAGAGGTAAAAAGAAGAAAAATTAGATATGACATATAAAATCCAAAAGGCAAAATGGTAGAACAAAGTACTGCCCGTACAGTAATAACACTAAATGTTAATGGATTAAACTCACCAATCAAAAGACACAGACTGGTAGAATGGATTAAAAAACAGGACCCATCTATATGCTGTTTATAGGAAATGGATCTTAGATCCAAGGATAAACATAGGTTGAAAGTGAAAGGTTGGGAAAAGATATTCCATACAAATAACAATCAGAAAAGAGCAAGAGTAGCTATAGTAATATCCAACAAATTAGACTTCAAATGTAAAACAGTTAAAAGAGACAAAGAAGGACACTATGTATTAATAAAAGGAACAATTCAACAAAAAGACATAACAATCACAAATATTTATGCACCAAGCCAGAATACTCCAAAATACATGCGGCAAACACTGAAAAGAGAAACAGACACATCTACCATAATAGTTGGAGACTTCAATTTCCCACTCTCATCAATGGACAGAACATCTAGACAGAGCATCAATAAAGAAACAGAGAATTTGAATAATATAATAAATGAGCTAGACTTAAAAGACATATATAGAACATTACACATCACAACCGCAGGATACACCTTTTTCTCAAGTGCTCATGGATCATTTTCAATGATAGACCATATATTGGGTCACAAAGCAAGTCTCAATAAATTTAAAAAGATTGAAATCATGCAAAACACTTTCTCAGATCATAAAGGAATGAAGCTGGAAATCAATAATAGGCAGAGTGCCAGAAAATTCACAAATATATGGAGGCTCAGCACCACACTCTTAAACAACCAGTGGGTCAAGGAAGAAATTACGAGAGAAATTAGTAAATATCTCGAGGCAAATGAAAATGAAAACACAACATACCAAAATTTATGGGATGCAGCAAAGGCAGTGCTAAGAGGGAAATTTATTGCCCTAAATGCCTATATCACAAAAGAAGAAAGAGCAAAAATCAAGGAATTAACTGTCCACTTGGAACAACCAGAAAAAGAACAGCAAATTAACCCCAAAGCAAGCAAAAGGAAAGAAATACCAAAGATTAGAGCAGAAATAAATGAAACTGAGAACATGAAAACAATCAAGAACATCAACAAAACCAGAAGTTGGTTCTATGAAAAAATCAGTAACATGATAGACCCTTACCGAGGTTGACAAAAAGAAGAAGAGAGAGGATGCAAATAAATTAAATCAGAAATGGAAGAGGAGACATAACCACTGACCCCACAAAAATAAAGAAAGTAATGAGAGGATACTATGAACAACTTTATGCTAATAAACTAGACAATGTAGATGAAATGGACAACTTCCTAGAAAGGCATGAACAACCAACTTTGACTCGAGAAGAAATTGATGACCTCAACAAACCAATCACAAGTAAAGAAATTGAATCAGTCATTAAGAAGCTCCCCAAAAAGAAAAGTCCAGGACCAGACAGCTTCCCATGTGAATTCTACCAAACATTCAAGAAAAAATTAGTACCAATCCTGCTCAAACTCTTCAAAAAAATGGAAGAGGAGGGAAAGCTACCTAACTCATTCTACAAAGCCAACATCACCCTCATATTGAAGCCAGACATAGATATTACAAGAAAAGAAAATTACAGACCAATCTGTCTAATGAATATAGATGCAAAAATTCTCAACAAAATTCTAGCAAATTGAATCCAGCAGCACATTAAAAAAATTATACATCATGATCAAGGAGGATTCATCCCAGGTATGCAAGGATGGTTCAACATAAGAAAATCAATTAATGCAATACACCATATCAACAAACCAAAGTAGAAAAACCACTTGATCAACTCGACTGATGCAGAAAAGGCATTTGACAAAATTCAACATCCTTTCTTGTTGAAAACACTTCAAAGGATAGGAATAGAAGGGAACTTCCTCAACATAATAAAGGGAATATATGAAAAACCCACAGCTAACATCATCCTCAACGGGGAAAAACTGAAAACTTTCCCCCTAAGATCAGGAACAACAAAAGGATGTCCACTATCACCATTGTTATTCAACACTGTTTGAAGTTCCAGCCAGAGCAATTAGAAAAGAAAAAGAAATACAAGGCATAAAAATTGGAAAGGAAGAAGTAAAACTCTCACTGTTTGCAGATGATACGATATTATATGTCAAAAACAATGAAAAATCCACAGCAAAACTACTAGAGCCAATAAATGAGTACAGCAAAGTGGCATGCACCCAAAAAAAGAAAATAAAAATGAAAACAAACAAATAAAAAAATGTACTTGGAAATTTATCGCTTTTTTAAATATATATTATATTCACAATATAAAAAAGACATTAAAAAATGAGATAAAAAAACAATCCATGGCACAAATAGAGACAATACCTGTAACATAGATCTCAACTGGTGGAGTTACCAATATTCATTTTAGTACTGTACTGTATATCTCAATAAATCTTAACTACAAAAAAAAAATTAAAACCTCAATGAAATAAAGTTCAATGTATACCTGCTATATAACCCAGACTACTCTTAGCTATTTTCCCAAAGAAATGGAAAGATGTCCACAGAAAGATTTGTACTCAGATGTTCATTGTAGCTTTATTTATAACAGCTCAAAACTGGAAACTCCAACGCCATCAATTGGTGACTGGATAAACAAACCTCCGTACTTAGCAACAAAATGGAAAGAAACTACTACACAAAACAACATGGCTGAATCTCAAAGACATAAGGCTGAGTGAAAGAAGCCAGACATAAAAAAGGTATGATTTGATTTATAAAATATTTTTAGAAACTCTATACACAAACTGTGATAGAAAATAGAGCAGTAGCTGGTGGAGTTGGGAGCTGATGAGGCAGAATAACAGCAAGCAGCACATGGATATTTGGGGGGATGACGGAAATGTTCTATATTTTGATTGTGGTGGTAGTCACATGGGTGCAAATATTTGTCAAAATTTGATGTAAAAAAATTATGAGATAGTACTATTACAATTTCTATTTTACCAATAAGAAAACCAATGAACTAAGACACTAAGCAACTTTTTCAAGAATCAGTATTCAAATTCTGGCAGTTTCACTCCAAAGCCTGCACATTAACCACTACTTCATTTTGCTTATAAAAGTAAAATATATTTATAATCTCTTTTCTTCTGTGTATTGCATGTATCTATGAACATGTAATACTGTTATAATCAGAAAAGATATATACATTAAAAAAAAGACAGAGACCCTTAAGACCTCCCTCCAAGGTGACATTCAATTCATTAATCAGAACATAATGGGTATACTTGTTAATCCTTATGAAGTCGTTTACCTGTATTATGTTCCAATCTACATTTCTTCATCTTGCTCACAAATATAACAAGTAGACTTCATCAAAAGTCTTGCAGAAAATCAGATATGCCATAATTATAGCATTTTCCTGAGCTACCTATTGTTAAATAAAATAAAAAATAAAAAATATTGGGAGTTGCCAGGAGCAGCCCCTTTCTGAGGCACGGGAGAGGCTTTTTAAAAATAAAAACTGACCAAGTCCAGGACTTTGTGAGAGAGCAGAGGAATCCCAACAACGCTGCAATTTTCACATTTAATCATTAGCTGGTCTCAGTCCAGTAAGGACTATTAAAAATAAACAAATATACCATACTAATAAAATAAATATGCCATACTGTTCCCCACTTTATTAGACCTCCTTCCATAAATTAAAACTTTAGCATCAGCCAATCAAAACATTTCCTCACTTGTTTCCACATTTCCTCTATATAAGCTCTTCCTTTCCATCACCTCCACAATGCTCCCTTCTACTTTTGAAATAAAATGCTGCCCAGTTTACTCAATAAAGCAATAAAATCCTAATTTTTATTCTGTTAAAAAGATTTCCTTTTATCACTATCTATTAACTCCATAAAGGAAATAAGTTTGTAGTAAGTTCTTGCTAATTCCCAGAAACCACCATTTCCTCTTCTGGTTCACAAACCATCCTTTTAATAATCTAGACTAGAATTTTGCCCAGAATCAACATCAAGCTCACAATCTCATAGTTCTCCCTAACTACCTGTCTAAAGGTACAAAAAAGTTTAGCAATCTTTTAAGCAAGTTCTCCTACTGCTATGAGATATAGTTCATCAGCGAAGGGAGAGAACTCATTTATAGTAGTGAGACCTTTTTTGTATAATTCCTTACATACTCTGTTTTCAATTCTCTATTTTTTTGGCCCTTTCCAATATGAAAGTAATTTTTCTTGACCATGAAAATAAATAAGAGGAGCTAAAGAATTCTGCTTTTTATTATCTATTAATGCTTCCTCATCTACCCTAGAGCAAGATAACATCTGCTCTAAACATAACTACAAAACCTTTTGTTATAGTCACTTGCAGTTTCTGAAAAGTTTCAAAGAACTCTGGGATTTCTATTTTCTGAAGGTTTTTTTTTGTGGTTTCTGACACTCTTCATCCTTCGTTTTATGTCCTGGCTTTCTAGCTTCAGTGTTCATAATTGGAGAGCTATATTTGCAGTCACAGTTGCCTCTTCAGGCACCTCTTTATTTTTAGAATCATTCAGGATTACACTGTTAAAATTGCATTATTTACCATCTTCGATTTCTGTTGAAAATCAGGCCATGAGAATAGTTTCATACACCTCAATTACTGTAAGGAGAGCTATATACAAGCTATAAACTTGGAATAATTACCCTAACATAGCTTAAAATGTTAGCTGGAACACTGTCTAAAAACTCCTTCTAGAAATTCTACCAACTCTCCTCTCAAAATTGGATTTCTCACTTTATTGTCGCTGCTCCTCTCTGACTGAATGGTACAGCCCAACTTGATTACATATCTCATTAATAATTAATAGCTAACATTTCCTAAGCATTTATTATGTGACAAGCACTATATTAAGGAGCTTTCCAAACATTCTCATATTTAGACCCAAATCCTAATGAGAAATATTATTACACAAAGTTACTGATACAAAAGCAGAGACTTGAGTAACCTGCTAAAGCCACATAGATATAAGTATTAGAGCTACATTTTAAGCCCAAATGTATCTGAATAAAAGAAAGTCCAGGGCGGGCCACGGTGGCTCAACAGGCAAGAATGCTTGCCTGCCATGCCAGAGGACAGGGGTTCAATTCCCGGTGCCTGCCCATGTAAAAAAAAAATTCAAAATAAATAAATAAAAGAAAGTCCAAGTTTTCTCTACTATACCTTCTAGCCATTCACATGATAAGTTAACTTTGAAGAGAGAGTAAAATATTTCCATTGTGACTACAAAATGAAGTGACTTTTAAAATAAATGTATCAGAACTCAAGTATCAAATATCTGAGAAAGTAATCAACTAAAGTAATCAACGTAAGTTTTAAAAGTTTTGGAAGTTTCCTTATGCTATAGTTTCCACAAATTATGAGGTTCCACCATTTGAAAAAAGAAAAATATCATCTAACACACAGCCATTGTGAAAATTAAGTGGAATATTGTACAATAAGCTTCTGGCTGGATATATGCAATATATATACATGCTAAACAATAAATGCTATTTTTTTCCTTCTTTTTTTCAGTTATTTTAATCATTATTTCAAATTGGGAACCACGTATGGATAAATACGTCACCAATGAACTTGAAGAAATCAAGTGATGCGGGCCAAGATGGTGGCTTAACAATGTGCGCGTTTTAATCCGTCCTCCAGAACAACTACTAAATAACCAGAAACAGTACAGAACAGCTCCTGGGGCCATGTCAGTGACTGGACACACAGCGTACCCCAGTCTGGACCAGCTGGACTGGCTGCAAGCCCCCCCCAGAACCGTGAGTTCCCCAAGCCACGGTAGCTGGCGCCCCCCTTCCCCACAGGCTGCTTCCAAGAAGGGAAAGGAAAGAGGCTTTATTTACCAGCAGCAGGGGCTGAGTCCAACCAAATGCTAATTCTGGAATTAATTAACAAATTCTGACTACTAAAAATAGTCCCCCAGCTCAGGTGAACCTGGTCAAAGTCAAAGTGGAGGTCACTTATTTTTGCCCCAGCACCAAGGGGGCAGGGCTGATAGGAAAAGAAAAAAAGAGAAAGAAACAAAGGTTTTTGTGGCTGTGTTTCTAAAAAGGTTTGACTGCCTTTGGACATAGCAGCAGGGCTTCTCAGGCTGCAACCACCCCAAGCATAGGCAGAAACAAGCTCGTTTGAGGGCTTGTCTGGAGCCTATGCCTTCCGCAGGAGAGGGCTGAAGTCCAGCTCAGGTGGAATCCCTCCCTAAAGGAATTCAGACACCAGGACTTGGTAATTTGAAGCCATTAAAACGAACCTACAACCTCTCCTTTGTCTCCACCACACCTCCAGCCAAAGTTAAAGGTACGACATCATCTTATGCTGGTGGGACCTGCAGGCAGACAAACACCACATACTGGGCAGGATAAGAAAAACAGAGCCCAGAGACTTCACAGGAAAGTCTTTCAACCTGCTGGGTCTCACCCTCAGGGAAAACCGACGCAGGTGACTCCTTCTTCCTGATAGGAGGCCAGTTTGGTCTGGGAAAATCCAGCTGGGGTCTAAAATACCTAAGTAGACCCTCTTAAGTGTGGGGGGGAAAGGCACCATACAAGCAGGGCAAGAAACAAGAAAACAAGAACTGAAAAATTCTCCTCTGTCAAACAAAACTTAAGCTAGACATCCAGATAAAACTGAACTGTATGTCAAAGAACAGATAGACAACAAATTCATCCAGCAAGAAAACCCTAGGTAAAAGAGTGCAAGCAATCTCCAGAATAAACTACTTAAGGTAATTAAATGCCTAGATTTGTTATTTAACAAATCACACAAGGAAAATTGAAGATATGGCCCAGTCAAAGGAATAAACCAACAATTCAAATGACATACGGGAGCTGAAACAATTAATTACAAATATACAAACAGACAAGGAAAACCTCATCAAAAACCAAATCAATGAATTGAGGGAGGATATAAAGAAGGCAAGGAATGAACGAAAAGAAGAAATTGAAAGTCTGAAAAAACAAATCACAGAATTTACGGGAATGAAAGGCACGGTAGAAGAGATGAAACAAACAATGGAAACCTACAATGGTAGATTTCGAGAAATAGAACATAGGATTAGTGAACTGGAGGACGGAACATCTGAAATCTGGCAAGAAAAAGAAAATATAGGGAAAAATATGAGCAGGGACTCAGGGAACTGAAAGACAATACGAAGCACACAAATATACATGTTGTGGGTGTCCCAGAAGGAGAAGAGAAGGGAAAAGGAGGAGAAAAACTAATGGAGGAAATTATCACTGAATATTTCCCAACTCTTATGAAAGACTTAAAATTACAGATCCAAGAAGTGCAGCATACCCCAAAGAGAATAGATCCAAATAGACGTACTCCAAGACATTTACTAATCAGAAAGTCAGAGGTCAAAGAGAAAGAGAGAAGCAGAAAGAGAAAAACAATCCATCACGTACAAGGGATGCCCAATAAGACTATGCGTAGATCTCTCAGCAGAAACCATGGAGGAAAGAAGACAGTGGGATGATATATTTAAATTATTAAAAGAGAAAAACTGCCAACCAAGACTTCTATATCCAGCAAAATTGTCCTTCAAAAATGAGGGAGAAATTAAAACATTTTCAGACAAAAAATCACTGAGAGAATTTGTGACCAAGAGACCAGCTCTACAAGAAATACTAAAGGGAGCACTAGAGACAGATATGAAAAGACAGAAGAGAGAGGTGTGTAGAACAGTGCAGAAAGGAAGACTATGAGTAAAGGTAAAAAGAAGGAAAATTAGATATGACATATAAAATCCAGAAGGCTAAATAGTAGAAGAAAGTACTACCCATGCAGTAAGAATACTAAATGTTAATGGATTAAACTCCCCAATCAAAAGACACAGACTGGTAGAATGGATTAAAAAACAGGACCCATCTATATGCGGTCTCTACTCAAAGGACATGAGGGCAAGGACACAAACGGACATTTGCACACTAATGTTTACAGCAGCATTATTTACAATTACCAAGAGATGGAAACAGCCAAAATATCCATCAACAGACGGATGGCTAAACAAACTGTGGCATATACATACGATGGAATATTATGCAGCTGTAAGACAGAATAAAGTTATAAAGTATGTAACAACATGGATGGACTTATGGACATTATGCTGAGTGTGATTAGCCAAAAACAAAAGGACAAATACTGTATGGTCTCACTGATATGAACTGCCATTAGTGAATAAACTTGGAACATTTCATTGGTAACAGAGACCATCAGGAGATAGAAATAGGGTAAGATATTGGGTAACTGGAGCTGAAGGGATACAGATTGTGCAACAGGACTGAATATAAAAACTCAGAAATGGACAGCACAATACTACCTAACTGTAATACAATTATGTTAAAACTCTGAATGAAGCTGAGTGTGAGAATGATAGAGGGAGGAGGGCTGGGGCATAAATGTAACCACAAAGAAAGACAGATGATAAAATTGAGATGGTATAATCTAGGAATGCCTAGAGGTATAATGATAGTGACTAAATGTACAAATTTAAAAAATGTTTTTGCATGAGGAAGAACAAAGGAATGTCATTACTGCAGGGTGCTGAAAATAGATGGTAACTAATATTTAAAAATTCCAACCTATGTGTGAGACTAAAGCAAAAAATGTTTATTTGGTATAAAATTTATATTTTGACTAGTGCATTTCCTAATATAACTTATGTAGACAGTCGGTTGAACAACATAAGTACATGGAACCTTGGGTAGGACATGATATTTCATTGGTTTGTCCAAAGTGATGCCCCGATGAATCCTAGAGTGATTATATCAGTGAGTGGAAAAGTATTTGCAAAGTCCCCTTCAGAGAATGGTGAGAATGGTGGAAAATTCAACCTCCCCAAGTTGAATTCTTGATATTCTCACAAGCAGTGTGGACAACCAAAGCTATAGGCTGAGCCCCCAGTCTGGGGGGTTGTTCATATGAAACTTAACCTCACAAAGGGTAGGTCAAGCTTATTTAAAATTAGGCCTAAGAGTCACCCCCAAGAGAACCTCTTCTGTGGCTCAGATGTGGTCTCTCTCTCCAGCCAACACAACAAGCAAACTCACAACCCTCCCCCTGTCTACATAGGACATGACTCCCAGGGATGTGGACCTTCCTGGCAACATGGAACAGAAATCCCAGAATGAGCTGAGACCCAGCATCAAGGGCTTGAGAAAACCTTCTTGACCAAAAGGGAGAAGAGTGAAATGAGGCAAAGTGTCAATGGCTGAGAGATTCCAAACAGAGTCGAGAGGTTATCCTGGAGGTTATTCTTATGCATTAAGTAGATATCACCTTGTTATCCAAGATGCAATGGAGAGGCTGGAAGGAACTGCCTGAAAATGTAGAGCTGTGTTCCAGTAGCCATGTTTCTTTATGATGATTATATAATAATATAGCTTTCACACTGTGACTGTGTGATTGTGAAAACCTTGCTTCTGATGCTCCTTTTATCTACCTTGTCAACAGACGAGTAGAACATATGGAATAAAAATAAATAATAGGAGGAACAAATGTTAAAACAAATTTAGTTTGAAATGCTAGTGATCAATGAAAGGGAGGGGTAAGAGGTATGGTATGTAAAATTTTTTTTTCTGTTTTCATTTTATTTTTCTGTTGTCTTTATATTTTTTTCTCTGAATTGATGCAAATGTTCTAAGAAATGATCATGATGATTAATATGCAACTATATGATGATATTGTGAATTACTGATTATATATGTAGAACGGAATGAACATATACTAAGAATGTTTGTGTTTCTTTCCTATAACTTTTTTGAATTAATAAAAAATTAAAAAAAAAAGAAATCAAGTGACTTTTCAGTTTATCCATGCTTCAACTATCAATTTTTTGCTCTAAATTATATGAAACCGTAGTTTAACGGTTTAAACCGTAGAAATCAATGGAGAACTTACCTGTGAAAACCATCCTTCAAAACTTCTTGCCTCAAACTAATTTCAGAACAAGCGGCTTTCAGGCCTAAAAGAACCAAAAGATTTTTAAAAATAAACACTCAGTGAAACAATATTTAAATAATCATAAAATAATTGTTTAGTAAGTTTTACTTGCTTGGAAAATCTAATCATCCTAAAAACAAAACAAAAACTTTAAACAATCTGAGCACATAAATCTCTTTTCAGTATAGGACAGTGGTTAAGAACACCGATTCTGGAGTTAAGATTGTCTAGTTTCAAATCCAGGTCTGTGACTTAATAGCTGTGAATTTGGACAAGATATTTTTACTCTGCTAGTAATCATGAGAATTAATATATGGAGAAGCACTTACTGCAGGGCTTATCACATAATAAGTTCTCTATACAAGTGTTTGCTATTAATATTACCTTATCCTAGGACACCGAAAGGAACAGAATGACTAAAAAGCCAGGAAATAGTTTTAATTCTAGGTCACTGAAATTGCATACCAGATATATACTAATAACCTGTGTCTTCTGCCACCCAAATCTATAAAACAAGAAAGATGGTACATTTATGCCCTGTATGGCTGTTGGAAATATTAAAAACAAAACAAAAAGTAACTGGAGGCACTTAAAAATTCAAAGCATTCCTTTATAAACTTAGATTAATGAGATATCTTGTTTTAGGCTATACTGACTCCATGCAGAAATCAGATATTAAAACTACTAATGAATGTCAGCATCATAAAACCAAAAATTCAGTTACTATTGAACTGCACTTTTGCTAACACTGGCAGGCACTTTTCCATGGAGGTTTATCTCAATTTCAAAAGTTGGAGGTGTACACAAAGAATATTAAAACTCAAAACACAGAAAACAACATGCTATT
>PVIY010031873.1:0-29507 GCA_004026745.1 Myrmecophaga tridactyla | reverse complement strand
CCACCCCACCCCACCCCACCCCACCTAAGTACCGGAAAATGGTGGTATCTGACTCCAGCATCTCAACTGACTACAGCTGTATGGGTGGGTGGTGGAGATGGAAGGAGCATCCTAAGGACCCCGCAGGGTTCATCCCATGACCCCTACTCCAACCCGTATGGGAACAGTCTGATCCCAGCCCACCAGCGGCTGCTTCAGCTACATGCTTTGATTCTAGGATTCCATCCTGACATGCTTGGGGAAAAGCATAGCCCTGCACCCAAGTGCCAGTCCAGGCCCAAGACTAGTTGAACAGGGTCAGCTAGGGCTCACTCAGTGCCAGGGGCAATGCTGATATGGGCTGTCTGCCCCGTCTACCCCACTCAGAGAGTCAAAGCCTTGCAATATTTCTGAATATATATAGATTTTTTAGTATCTAACAATCTTCCAGCACTCAACAAACTAGGAAATGGAAGATAACTTTGTAGCCTTGATAAAAGGCATCTATGAAAAACCCACAATTTTACCTCCTCCTAAACTTAAATGTAATGGGGAAGGAGTGAAGGCTTCCGTTTTGTTAAGCTGTCCGGAATAGGCAAACACATAGAGATAGAAAGTAGATTAGTGATTGCCAAGGGAAGGATGGAAGGGGGAAATTGGGACGGACTGTTAATAGGTATGGGCTCCTTTTGGGGGCGAAGGCAATATTCTAGAATAAATAGTGGTAATAATTGCACATCATAGTGAATGTAATAGAGACCACTGAATTCTACACTTTAAAATGGTCAGTTTTATGTTCTGCAAATTGTATCTAAATTTAAAATAAAGACTGACTGCTTCCCCTCTAAAATTAGGAAAAACATAAGCATGTCCCCTGTCACTTTTTTCAATGTTGCACTGGCATTTCTAGCTAAAGCAATTAGGTAAAACAAAACTATTGGCATCTATATTGAAAAGGGAGAAGTAAAATTATCTCTATTTGCAGATAACCTGATCTTGTGTATAGAATATCCTAAGCAAATTCTCGGGACACAGCATCAATACCCAAAAACTTTTGTACTTCTATACTCCAGCAAATGAACAATCCAACAATGAAATTAAGAAAATGGTTCCACTTACCATAGCATTAAAAATACTCTTAGGAATACATTCAGAAAGAAGTGAAAATTTTGTACACAAAAGACCTATAGAACATTTTTCAAAAAAATTAAAGGTGATCTAAATAAATGGAAAGACACCTCATGTTCATGGATCAGAACACTCAACATTGGCAAGATGGCAATAGTCAGCAATTTGCTCTACAGATTCAATGCAATCCCTGTTTTTTTTTTTTTTGTTTTTTTTTGTTTTTTAACATGGGCAGGCACGGGAATCAAACCCAGGTCCTCTGGCATGGCAGGCAAGCATTCTTGCCTGCTGAGCCACCGTGGCCCGCCCACAACCCCTATTTACGATCCCAATTCTCTTTGTCAGTTGTCATTTGATCTTAACATTCATACAGAAATGCTCAGGACTTAAAAGGGCAAAACAATATCAAAAAGAAAAGCAGAATTATATATTTCAAGCCTTACTACAAAGCTACAGTAAAAAAGAGAGTATATTAGACACCACAGAATTGAGAGTTCAAAAACATTTCCTTAAATTTGTGATCATTTTCAACAAGAGTGGCAAGAAAATTCCAATAGGGAAAGAATAACCTTTTCAACAAATGGTACTTGGAGAACTGGATTTGCACATGCAAAAGAATGAAGCTGAAACGCTACTAAAAATTTCACTCAAAATGGATCAAAGACATAAATATAAGAGCTAAAACTTCATGCAATTGGGTTAGAGAATGTTTTCTTAGATATGACACCAAAAGCACAAGTGATAAAAGAAAACAGAAAAACTGAACTATATTAAGATTAAAAACTATTAATGCTGCAGATGACAAAATCAAGAATGTACCCAAATAAATAAATAAATAAATAAACACCTCACAGAATGGGAGAAGTATTGGAAATCAAATATCTGATGAAGAAAATGTATCCAACAATATATAAAGAACTCTTACAACTCAACCTAAAAAAAGACAAACAACCTAATTAAAAATGGGCATGAAGGGTGCACAGGTAGTTCAGTGGTAGAATGCTCACCTTTCATGCAGGAAACCCAGGTTCAATTCCTGGGTCATGTAACCCCCCCCCCAATAAAAGGGGCAAAGAACTTGAATAGACATTCCTCTAAGGAAGGTATACAAATAGCTAATAAGCACCTGAAAAGATGCTCAACATCATTAGCCACTAGGTAAATGCAAATACCACATTGATAAACTACTTTCTAGACAGCTAGGATGGCTATCATTTAACAACAACAAAAAAACCCAAAAGTAACAAATGTCATCAAGAATGTGGAGAAAGTGAAACCTCCTACATTCCCAGTGGGAATATAAAATGGTGCAGCTGCTGTGAAAAACAGTTTAACAGTTCCTCAAAAAGTTAAACATAGAATTATCATAAGATCCTCCAGTTCCACTCTTAGGTATATACCCCAAACAATTGAAAACAGGTGTTCAAACAAAAGCTTGTACACTTGCTGAAACAAAAACTTTTACTTATTCATAGCAGCACTATTCCCAAAAGTGCATCAGTGGATGAATGGATAAACAAATTACTGTATATATATAAAGTAATAAAGAACTGATACATGCTACAACATGGATGAGCCTTGAAAACATTACCCTAAAAAACAAAAGCCAGATGCAAAAGGCCATATATTGTGATTCCATTTACATAAAATGTCCAGAAGTGGCTGTAGTAGATTGAATTATTCAAGTCCCTAAACCCTGTTCCTATGAGTATGAACTCATTTGCACTGACAATCTTCAAATATCTTTTTAAGATGAGGCTAAATTGAATCAAAGTGGGCCTCAATCCAAGATAACTAGAGTCCTTATAAGGAAAAGAAATCTAGGCAGAGAACCAGAGGACTGATCAGGAGGGATGGAAGCCAGAGGAAAAGATAGGAAGACATGATTGCCATGTGACAGAAGTAAAGATCAATCATCTACAAGTCACCACTGAGGCATGAACTGCAGAAACCTTGATTTTTAATTTCCCAGCCTCAAAACTGTGAGCCAATAGATCCCTGTTGTTTGATACAAGAAGTCTGGTATTTGTTATAGCATCCCTGGTAAACTAAGACACTGCCCATATTTTTATCTTCTGTGCTGAGTCGTATAGATATTTATGCACATTAACTTCTTTTCTTTTGCTTTTGTTTTCTTTTCTCTTTTTTCTCTTCTGCATCATATGGAGTGCATTGGTGGTGGTTAATTTTAAAAATTAGTCCCTAGGTAACAGGATATCAAAAAGGAATTGTGACTGAATTTTCATCTTTGGAGGAATAAATATCACTAAAAGATTCTGGATTTGGAACCAGATATGATAACCAATGAGTTTTGGGTCTCCCCTTTTGGGGAGAGTATGATTTTATTTACACAAGGGATGGCCACATTTTATTATTGCAGTTGTTTGGAAGTTTAAATGGAAGAGGTATTTGTATTCATATTGAGCATTAAGGAGTGGACTGTAATGGACAGCTGTCTTTATGCCTGCTCCAAATCTTTTGAAAATCCTCTCCTTATTTTGATAGGTCACTGTGTTGTGAATCTTGTCTTCCCCAGGGAGAGTTTTTAAAAATGTCACAGCTTCCCTCATGGCTAGAGTGCAAATATGTGACCTATCTTCTGTAAATCAGAAGTTACTGAATGAGGCTTGGATTTGGAAGTGAGCTATGTGAAGAAAGAGGTTGGCCTGTTTGGCTGGCATGCGTGGCAGCAGGGGCAGCATGTTTTGGAGATTGTTGGTGGAAGTGGCAGCTTCTCAGTTGTGGCAGGGGCTGTATATCTGAGGGGTTTCGTGGTGGCAGCTTCCTGATTGGACCAGTTCAGCAGCATGTTTTTGGATTAGCAGCTGTAGCAACTTCCTGGAGGCAGCAGAGGCAGTGTGGTTCTGTTTCATCACACAGACTTTGCCAGGACAGGCTGAAGTGTGGTTCTGAAAGATGTTTCTAGACTCTGAATCTAGAGTCTTCTTTTCCACACTTTTCTATACTATGATTCTTGAAAACTATCTAGGGTAATTATGTAATTTTCATCATTCACACTTGGAATCTTTTGAGAATGAAAGAGACTGGGATAATAGGCATAAACTGAGAATTGGGGCATCTCTATATTTTAATGTTATATTTATATTTTAATGTTTCCTGTTATGCTTAAATTATCTAGAGTGGAATCTTGTCTGCAACTGAGAATTTTGACTCATATATACCATGTTTTGGTTTGTATATAACAAAGAAATCAGGTCCTTAATAATGTTGAAATTGTCTAAACAATCCAGTTTGAACATACTTACTCAATACTTCATTTATTCATTCCCTCATTCCACAAGAATGTATTGAGCACCTTCTGTGCTCCCAAGCTTCTTAGTTGTTGGGGGATATAGGGTTGAACAGAACACAGTTCCTACCCGCATAAACCTGTGTCTATTGGAGGAAAATAGTAGCTGCAATGGGATAATTTCCTAAAGATTAGTGAGAAGCACAGTAAGAAAAAAATTTCATGTCTGTAGAAACCTTGCAAAGTGGGAATTAGTATTTCATTTCACCGATGATGGAAATCACATCCAGAGGGGTTAAGTCTCCCAGCTCATAAGCTGGGGAGCTGAGGTTCAAACCCAGGTCTTGTGACTCCAAATTCGGTGCTCATCTCCAAGAAAGTCATGTGAAGAGTTTCGAAAGATTATATGTAAAGAAAACTTCTGGAAATCAAATTCATTTTCAAAAGGAATAGAAAAGCTGACTACTTAGAAAACTTAATGTCAAATCCTTGTGAGAATCAAACATACTATGGGATCCCTGGAGCTATCTAGACCCCCAGCAGCTGGATTTGCTAACATGCCCACTTCATATAATTTACTACAAGGCACTGGTCACACACACTACAGGCACTGATTCAAGTACTCTTTCAGGATTTGAGAAAGTTTTTATTCATCCACCAAACAAGCCCTGTCCCTCAGATCCTCAGAGACATGGAGATGGTGATTTTCCTGGGCATTATCAGCAAAGGTAGTCCTAAGATTCAGAGCAAACCAAGGAACCCTTTTTATCTTCCTAAGACAGAGGCCATCTAAGTCAGAAGGTTTTCCTTAGAGTCTCGTATCAGCAAAAAGTTGGAAGCAATCTAAGTTTCTATCAGTTAAGAACTAGATTAAATAAATTATCACCTATCTGTACTCTGAATTGCTGTGTTTCCTAAAGAAAGATCATTCCATGTAACTATGTGAAGAAAGACCAATCACACTGTCAAGAAAAAAAAAGTCAAGTTGTAAAACAACTTGGTCTCTTTCTTTTTAATGCAATTTTATTGAGATATTTTCACATATCATATCATCATCCAAGGTATACAATCAGTGGTTCACAGTATCATCATATTGTTGTGTATTCATCATCACCATAGATTTTTGAACATTTTCATTAATCCAAAAACAATAAAAGTAAAATAGAGCACCCAAAACATCCCTTATCCCTTGTGCCAGTTTTAATCTGTTGTGTACCCCAGAAAAGCCATCCCCCTTTAATTCTCATTCAATATTGCTAGGTGGAAGCTTTTTGATTAGCCATGGAGATGTCACCCACCCAATTGTTGGTGACAACTTTTGATTAGATGGTTTCCATGGAGATGTGTCTCCACCCATTAAAGATGGGGTTGCTTACTGGAGCATGCAGCCAGAGACCTTTGGAGATGAAGAAGAAAAATGCCCCCAGGGGAGCTTCATGAAATTACAAGCCTGAAGAGAAGCTAGCAGACGTCACCAAGTTTATCATGTGCCTTTCTAGTTGAGAGAGAAACCCTGAACTTCATCAGCCTTCTTGAATCAAGGTACCTTTCCCTGGATGCCTTAGATTGGACATTTCTTGGATGCCTTAGATTGGACATTTCTATAGCCTTGCTTTAATTTGGACATTTTCACAGCCTTAGAACATGTTAACTTGCAACTTAATAAATTCCCCTTTCTAACAGCAGTTCTGCACAGGGGTAAGGAAGTCATTGTCTATATTTTAGAACCACAGGTACTCTTTGAGACCAAAGGAAGGAAGGTTTATTTAGTCTGGAACCTAAATTTTCTGTAGCACATATTCTAACTCAACCTATCTGTATAGCTCATTTGAACAACTGAAACACAGGGAGCCCAGAATAAGAAAGAGGCTCTTTAATCCTGTATAGCTTAATGTAACGCCTGGATATATCCTAGAGTATATTAAGCAGATAATCAAAAAGTATTGGCAAAGTCCCTTGATGGATGGGATAAAAAATATGGAACTATTAAACCTTACCATCAGGGAATTCCCTGATACTGTGTCAAACATTAGGGACACCCAAATCAATAGGCCAAGCCCTTGATCTTAAGCCTTGTTCTTGTGAAGTTTATGTAGGTAGCGGAGAAGCTCAGTTTACCTATATAATGCCTTAGAGTTACTTCTGGAGGACCTCTTTCATTGCTCAGATGAGGCCTCACCAACTCTGCAGGTGAAATCATTGCCCACCCCCCTACGTGGGACATGACATCCAGAGATGAAAGTCTCCCTGGCAGGGTGGGAAATGACTCCTAGGGATGAGATTGGCCCTGGCACTATGGGATCAACAATTCTATCCTTACCAAAAGGGGGAAAAGAAGTGTAACTAATTAAGTATCAGTGGCAGAGAGAGTTCAAATAGAGTCGAGAGGCTACTCTGGAGGTAGATCTTATGCAAGCTTCAGTTAGATATTGCCACCTATCATAACCTGCCACGAAACTGCAACGAAAACCATTTCAGCCAATTCTAAAGAACACCCAGTGTAATATGTAAGATTCCACAAGGGTTCCATGCACTAGAGTAATTTTCCAGAAACCTACAACCTCCAGATGAGACCCTGGACCAGGTAAGTCCTGAAACCTAGAGGGTCCCACCTCTCCAGAACATCAGATAGTTACATCTCCCTAATCCACTTACCCCATATTATTGACAGACCCTTCCAACATAACAAAGTTAGAATGGCCATAGCCCAAAATCCCCTAAAGAGGGGGATAGAAAGATCAAAGGTGATGGTGGAGTTATACAGAGAATAAGATTTAACAAATGAATATGACTGCTAAACCATTAAAGTGATATTTCTTTTAGTCTCCATATCTTAGAGCAGCTAGAAGTAAAACCCTAAAATTGTGGAATTGTAACCCATACCAAACTCTGAAATATGTTCTACAACTAATTGTGGTGCTGTGCTTTGAAATTTATTAGTTTTTTGTATATATGTTATTTTTCACACACAGAAAAGTCAATCGTGATGATAAAAAATATTTATATTTAAGTCTTCTAGTCTCCTATATTCTGGAGCAGCTAGAAAGAAAAATCTGGAAGAATCGTATGGTAGCCCATGACAAACTCTGGGATCTGTCCTGTAACTACTTGTTGAAGAGTGCTTTGAAAACTATTGCTTTTTTCTTTCTTTGCTTTCTATATGTGCCATATTATACAATAAAAAAGTGCTTTTAAAAAGCCGTTCTTTTTCTGGTATATCACATTCTGGCAGTTTGCAGACTAGAACACTCCTTCCCCCCCATTGTTTATTTATTTTTTATCTTTATTTTCTTACTCATCTGTCCTTACACTGGATAAAGGGAGTGTCAATCACAAGGTTTTCACAATCACACGGTCATGTCATAAAAGCTGTATAGTTACACAATCATCTTCAAGAATCAATGCTACTGGATTACAGTTGAACGGTTTCAGGCATTTCCCTGTAGTTCCTCCAATACACCAAAAACTAAAAAGGGATATCTATATAATGCAGAAGAACAACCTCCAGGATGACCTCTAGATGCCATTTGAAATCTTGCAACCACTGAAACTTCATTTTGTTTCATTTCTCTTCCTCCATTTGGTAATTCTCAATCCCGTGATGCCAGGTCCAGGCTCATCCCCAGGAGTCATGGTCCATGTTTCCAGGGAGGTTTACACCCCTGGGAGTCATGTCCCGTGTAGGAGGGAGGGCAGTGAGTTCACCTCCAAGTTGGCTTAAAGAGAGGGGCCACATCTGAGCAACAAAAGAGGTCTTCTGTGGGTGACACTTTGGCATAATTATAGGTAGTCTTAGCTTCTCCTTTGTAGGAACAAGAATCATAAGGGCAAGCCATAAGATTGAAGGCTTGGCTTATTAAACTAGTGGTCTTAATGCTTATAAGAGTATCAGGTCTTCCCTAAGTAAGGTAGTTTAATATTTCCACATTTTTCCCCTGTCTTTAAGGGGGATTTAGTAAATAGTTTTTTGTCTTCTGCCCAGATTACTCTGGGATGTATGAGGGCATCACACTAACCTGTACAAACCAACAAGACCTCACTCTCTAGTCAAGGTTCCATGTAATTATGATGTTCAAATAAACTGCCCATACATGTTAAATTGTACTATCAAATATATAAATTTTGTACCAAATAAACATCTCTTCCTTTGGTCTCACATAAAAGATGAAGTTTTAAAATACAGTCAATATCATCCTTTACCCTTCAATCTGATATACCTTAATCTTATCTAGATCAGCTTCATTCATATCTCTAATTGAAGTCTGAACATTTTTTCAGTGTGTTTAACCATTGCTGTATGGGGTAATGCTGACTTTCATAACTGCAGAACTCTGAGTCCCAGGTGTCACACAGATGTCCAAAGTTCCAGGGAATGACCAGGTTATGCACAAATAGCTCAGCACCTCAGAATTTAGAAGTAACAATTACAACTTAGGAATAGATGTGACTGCTGTCTGAGCTTACAACCCAAGGAACCTTTACAATAAGCCTTCCCCTGATAACTTATGCTCTCAAATTCAATTATCAGAGTTTACACAGTATAGTTAGTCCATATTAGTGAGGCATTATAATATCTGTCTTTTCTTTTCTGGCTTATTTCATTCAACATACTGTTCTCAAGTTTCATTCACCTAACTGCATGCCTCACAACTTCTTTCCTTCTTGCAGCTGCTCAATATTCCATTTCATGTATACGCTACGGTTTCCCCTTCCATTCAGCAGTCAATGTACTTAAGCCACCTCCATCCACTGCAAAAAGTGACTGCTGTCACCATAAACACCAGCGTGCCAATGTCTGCTCTTGTCCCTGCTTTCAGTTCTTCCGAGTGTAGACCTACTAACGGGGTTGCAGGATCATATGGTAACCCTCAGCAGCCTCCTATGGAACCACCACACTGCCCTCCAGAGGGGCTGCATCTTTCTACTTCCCCACCAACAGTGAATACCTACATCTCTTTCTCCATATTTTCTCCAGCACTTGTATTTTTCTGTTTATTTTTAAGCAGTTTTATTCACATACCATACAACCTATCCTAAGTAAACAACCGGTGGTTCCCAGTATAATCACATAGCTATGCATTCACCACCATAACCTATGAGGTCATTTTCATTTCTTCTTCAAAGAAAGAAAAGGAAAAAAAGAATTAAAATTAAAATAACAGGAAACAATAACAACACCAAGAATTCTCTTATATTCCCTTCTTCTTGAATTTAGCTTTGGTATATTGCCTTTGTTATGTTTAATGGAAGCATATTACAATGTTACTGTTAACTATAGACCTTAGTTTGCATTGATTGTATTTTCTCCATATACCATCCCATTTTCAACACCTTGCACTATTGACATTTGTCTGTTCTCCCTCATGTAAAAACTTTCTTATATTTGTACATTTAATCGTCATCATTGTCCACTGTAGGTTTTGCTAAGTTATAAATTCCCAGTCTTAATCTTCTACCTTTCTTTTTTGTGTCATACATTTCCCTAGCCTTCCTCTTTCAACCATACTCACACTCAAATTTGTTCAGTGTGCTTACAATATTGTGCTACCATCAGATAGTATTGTGCTACTCATTTCTGGATCTTTACAATCAATCCTCTTGAATGTTCTATACTCCTTCAGCATCAAATATGTAATCTATACCCTCTTTCTATCCCCTGATAACCAGTGTTCTCAGCATTAACTCTCAAACTTCACTTATTAATGTTAGTTCATATTAGTGAGACCATACAGTATTTGTCCTTTTGTTTCTAGCTAATTTCACTCAAAGAATATCCTCAAAGTTCATCCACATTACTGCATGCTTCAAGACTTTATTCTGATATATTCTATCTTATTGTTTTTCTCTCTTTTTACCCTTACTGGTAGTCTTCATTTCTCCACTTTTCTCCAGACCTCTCTCTGTCCTGTCTTTTCCTATCTGCCTGTAGTGCTCCCTTTAGTATTTCTTGTAGAGCAGGTCTCTTGTTCACAAACTCTTTCAGCATATGTTTGCTGAAAATATTTTAAGGTATCTGTGATGTTTAGATTCAGGTGTCAACTTGGTCAGGTGATGGTGCCAAGTTGTCTAGCCCTGCAGGTACTGGCCCAACCATTACTGCAAGGATATATCATGGCTGTTTAATAAACTGGAAGGCTGTTTATTAAATCACCAGTCAGTTGATTGCATCTGTGGTTAATTATATCTATGATCAACTAAGGGAATGTCTTCCTCAATGAGAGAATCTAATTGGTTGAAGACTTTGGGGGGGAAAGAGAGAATTTTCACTACTTCTTCAGCCAGCCAGCCTCTTCTGTAGAGTTCATTGGGGAACTTCACTGAGTTGCTAACCCTATGGATTTTGGACTCTTGCACCCCCACAGTTGTGTGAGACACATTTATGAATCTCAAATTTACAGATGCCTCCTGTTGATTCTGTTTCTCTAGAGAAACCTGATTAATACACTATCCCTCATTTTTGAAGGACGGTTTTGCTGGATATAGAATTCTTGGTTGGCAGTTTTTCTTTTTCAGTGTCTTAAATATATCATACTTCTGCCTTTTTACCTCCATGGTTTCTGCTGAGAAATTCACACATAGTCTTATTGAGCTTCCCTTGTATGTAATGGATCACTTTTCCCTTGCTGCTTTCAGAATTTTCTCTTTGTCTTTGACATTTGACAATCTGATTAGTAAGTGTCTTGGAGTAGTCTATCCAGATCTATTCTATTTGGGATATGCTGCACTTCTTGGATCTGTAATTTTATGTCTTTCATAAAAGATGGGAAATTTTCAGTAATTATTTCCTCCATTATTCTTTCTGCCCCTTTTACCTTTTCTTCTTCTTCTGGGACACCCATAACATGTATATTCATGTGCTTTATGTTGTCATTCAATTCCCTGAGACCTGCTTACATTTTTCCATTCTTTTCCCTATCTGCTCTGTTGTGTGTAGGATTTCAGATGTTCTCTCCTCTAGTTCACTAATCCTTTCTTCTACCTCTTCAAATGTACTGTCATCTCCATTGTGTTTTTCATCTCTTCTGTTGCGCCTTCATTCCCATGAGTTCTACCATTTGTTTTTTCAAGCTTTTGAGTTATTCTTTATGGTCCCTTCATGTCTTCTTTATACCCTTTATCTCTTTTGCCATATCTTCCCTCAACTTGTTGATTTGATTTTTGAATTGATTTAACATGCTTGTTTGAACATCTTTAAATAGTTGTTTCAACTCCCATATCTCATTTAAAGTGTTAGTTTGTTACTTTGACTGCACCATGTCTTCGTTTTCCTAGTATTACTAGTAATTTTTGCTAGTGTCTAAAGGCATCAGATTCCTTGATTAATTTATTCTGGAGGTTGTTTTCACTCTTTTACCTAAGGTTTTTTTGTTTGGTTGGCTTTGTTCCCTATATTTTCCTTGGCATTCCGTTCAGCTTATTCTAGACCTCTAGCATAGTTTCTGTTTAATTGATCAGAATTTTTCAGCTTTTGTTTTTCTGGTTCTTGCCCTGCCTATATGAGTTCTCTTTTTAAGGAGGGTCTTCCCAATCATCAACCTCAATCAGATTTCCCAGACAAGGCTGGCCCAGGTCTCAGGAAGAGGGTGTAATAAGTGTTAAGTTTGCCTGCTTATGAGACCCAGCAGGTTATCTGACATTCCTGTGGAGCCTCTGGACTTTGTGCTTTTCCTCTCCTTCCCAGCAGGTGGCACTTGTCAGCCCACAGGTCCCCATTGGTGTAAAGTGGTGTGGTGCCTTTAATTCTCAGCCTGCCAGGGGTGTGGTTGAGACAGAGGCTAAAGTGGAAGGCAAGCTTCAGCTGTTTCTGATTCTCAGCCCCTGGAGTCTAAATTCTCTGATGGAGCACCACCACTTGAGCTGGGCCCCACCCAACCCCCCCCCCCCTTCTTTGGACAGATATGCCTTTAAGGAATTTTCTTCTTCACCTGACTTCTTACTTTGTCTCTTAGATCTATCTTAACCCTCCCTTGCCTGGGTCAGCACTGACAATTGGAAATGCCTGAGGCTTTCTCTAATGAGCTACTTAAAATTATTTTAAAAGAGAAAAATAAAATAAAATCCTTTTTCAGAGCCTGTCCCCAGTCCCCAAGTTTTGCCAGTCAAGAGCCAGAGCTGGAATCCAGCTCTAGGTGCCCCTTTTCTTGGGGCACAGCCCTTTTCCAGTATTTTGAGCTCATCCAACTCTAAAAACCTCCGTTTTTTTTTTTCTTCATCAGCCCCATCTCCTCTGCTGGTAGAGACCTCAGGGTTGCTTTCCTGCTTTTTCTGGGTTTATCTGTGCTCAGAGGTTGTATTCAGTAGTCCAAATTTGTTAATTAAAATCACATTTGGAGCCTTGGTTGAGCTACCTTCCCTTGCTTCTGGTAGCAACTGCTTCTTCTTCCCACAAGGAAGTGTATTCAACAGCCTGCTTTGTCAGTGGAGGATGGGTACCAGCCTCTACAGTTGGGGGCTTTACTTACAGTTCTGTGCTGTGATCTCAGCTGTTCCACCCATTCTGGACTGGTGTACAATGTATGTCTTGTCACAGATGTCCCTCAAACAGTTATTCCAGACAGTTCCTGGCTATTTACTAGCTGTTCTAGAGGACCAGCTCCCTATGATCTCTTTTTAATAAAACAAACAAAATATGAACGTCTGTGCTTCAGCCACATTCTTAAAAATTTAAACATTTGCTTACCATATGACCTGGCCATTCTTCCAGGAGAGGAATTCTTCTTCCAAGAGAAAAGAAAGTGCCTATGTCAACATAAGCACTGCTACTGGAATGTTCATTCATCATAGCCCAAAATAGGAAACAACAAAAATGTCCATTAACAAGAGAAGAGATAAACAAACTGTATACATCTATACAATGATAACATTTAGCAATAAAAGGAACAAGCTATTAATTCACGCAATAACATGGATAAATCTCAAAATAATTATACTGAGTAGAAGAAATCTGATTTTAAAAGAATATATATTGTATTATCCCATTTGTATGAAATGCGATAAAACTGATCATTGGCTGCCTGAGAATGGTCGTGGCCTAAGGGATGGATCTCAGATGGGTGTGAGGGAATGCTTGACACCTTGATTGTGGTGAGGGCCCTGGGAGGACATGTGTGACAAAGGTCATCAAATGGCACACCTTAAATAAGCTTGTTTTCCATCAATCAACTTCAGTAAATTTGGACAAAACATTTTAAACCTCCAAAAAAGTTTGAATATGTACATAATTGTTTATGTAAATGCATAGCCAAGTGTCTGGAAGGAAACTTCCTTCGCACCAAACTTTTAGCAGTGGTAACCCCTCAGGAGGGCAATTGGAGTAAAATGATCCTTACTTTTTATTCTCTATGTAATCATGATTTTTTTAAACAAAATATATTCATGTGTTTTTCATGCAATAAAAAAAAAAAGAAAGCATGAAAGGAAAAAGGCTTTGTGTATATGGCAAAGGTCTGCTTTGGGGTGAGAGGTGAAGAGAGGAGAGGAAAAATGAGGAGGTCGCTGTTTCTCACTTCATTCCCCACAACCACCTTCTGCCAACACATTTCCTTCAGCCCAAAACTTACATCCTGTGATGGTTCATTTCATGTGTCCACTTGACTGGGAAGGGTGCCCAGTTGTTCAGTCAAAAACTGATCTAGTTGTTGCTGTGGAGGTATTTTGTAGATGGGATTAGCTCCTATGATCTGAAAGATAGATGATAGAGATAGATGATAGATAGATAGATAGATAGATAGATAGATAGATAGATAGATAGATAGATAGACAGACAGACAGATATGGATGGATGAATAGATGGATAATACAGATAAAATGGATAGATAGATATAGATTGATAGATAGATGTATGTATGTATAGATGGATAGATGCATAGATAAATAGATAGATAGATGGATAGACAGATAGATATAGATAATAGGTGGATAGATAGATATAAATTGATATAAAAGAATGGGTAGATAGATAGATAGACAGACAGATATAGATACAGATGGATGGATGAATAGACAGATATAGATAAATATGGATAGATAGATATAGATTGATAGATGTATGTATGTATAGATGGGTAGATGCATAGATAAATAGATAGATAGATAGATAGATAGATAGATAGATAGATAGATAGATAGATAGATAGATAGATAGATAGATAGACAGATGATAAAGATAGGGTTGGACTTCCTGGAGGTTTGACTTCACCCCCACTTGTGGGCAGTCCTCATCCAATCAGTGGGGGCCTTAAGAGCAAAGAACTGAGGCTTCCATGAAGAAGAAGGAATTCTGCCACTAGACCATGCCCTCCATTCCTTTCTGAGTTTCCATCCTGATGACTTTGGGCTCAAGAATTCAACATCATTCTTACCAGAATTTCCAACCTCTGGCCCACTCTAAGGAAATCAGACTTGCCAACTACCACAATCATGTGAGCCAACTCCTTATAATAAACCTTAGTGTATTATATATAGGATAAAATCTTATTATATAATATATATGTCATATTTATGTATATATCCTGTTTGTTCTTTTTCTCTAGAGAAACCTGACTGATGCACTTCTGCTGCCACACTGCTGGGCTACTACACATGCTGTTCCCTTTGCCTAGAGTGCTCCGTGCAAAAGTATCTGTATATGCTTCAAATCCAGTTCAAGAGGTACTTCTGAGGACTTGTCCAGGCCTTAGCTTCCTTGCTCCCTCCTCTCAGCTCCCACAGCCCTTGGGATCCTGTGGCCTTCACCCCACCGCACCCCACCCCACCCCACCCCACCCCCAGTGCACCATTCCTGACACTCCCAGCCCTTCTCCTCCCAGAGGACAGGAGCTTTTGACCTATCTCTGGTGCCTCGGGGCCTGGCACAGCAGCCAGGACAGGACAGGTGTTCAGTTGCTGACTGAAGACAGAAGGGATGGGGTGGGCACTGGCAGAGGAGGTGGTCATCATGGTCCCTGAGGAGGCTGCCAATGCCTTCCCAGAGCTGTGCCCTGGGGACTCTAGATGTCAGGGGAGCTGGTTGCAGCCAATGGGTTTTCTGAGGGCCACCAAACTGCTAACTCCCTGAAGAACAAATACAGACCCTAGGTCTAAGAGTAGAAGAAGAGCTATAACCTGGGCAAGGAATCAGAGGCCAACAGGCTGGCAGAAACAGATACATAATCAGAGATGACAGTGAAATGACAGCAACATAATTCCATCATTGAGTAGACCGCTCAAAAAACAGCACTCTCCCGAGCAAGTCACATTTCCATTTTGCAAATGAGAAAAATGGAAGCTCTGAGAATTGGAACCACTTGCCCCAGGAGGCACAGCTAATCAGTGGCCTCACTAAAGTTTGACAGGCTGTGTCTGTCTCCAAAGCTGGTGCTCTTACCACTTCATGGGGTAATGTGATTAAGGACCAGAGGAAGGATATTGGGGAAGAAACCCACATTTTGGCTCTTGCATTGATGTTCTAGCCTGCATGCATTATCTATTAAAGCATAACAAGTTACTCCAAAATTTACTGATTAAAATAAACTTTGTTTTTGTTTTTTTTAAACCACAGGGAGCTGAGCGGTTCTGGCTCATGACCCCTTATGAGGGTATAGTCAAGTTGTCAGGCCAGCTGATGTCATCTGAAGACTTGAGTGGAGCTAGAGGAGCTGTTTCCAAGATGGCACCTCACACAGCTGCTGGCTGGAGACCTCAGCTGCTTGCTCCCTGAGCTGCCCCACAAGCTACCACACAACAGGGGGTCCTGCTTTCCCCACAGTGATGATCCCAGAGAAAGGACAGGGGATGTCTCAGTTCCTTTTATGACCTCATCTCAGAAGTTGCATGCCATCACTTTGGCATTATTCTTTTCCTTAGAAGTGAGTCACTAAGTCCAGCTCACACTCAAAGGAATGAAAGGGAGTTTCCATCTCTTGAAAGGAGGACTTGCAAAGATTTTGTGGCCATATATATATATATATATTTTATTTTTATTTATTGATACATATATTATATATTCACATACCACGTATTCATCCAAAGTGTACAATTTGTGGTTCACATCATTATATAGCTGTGCATTTATCATCACAATAGATTTTTTTTTCTTTTTTGTGAAAAATAGCATATATACAAAAAAGCAATGCATTTCAAAGTACACCACAACAATCACTTGTAGAACAGGTTTCAGAGTTTGGTATGGGTTACAATTCCACATTTTTAGGCTTTTACTATTAGCTGCTCCAAGACGCTGGAGACTAGAAGAACCATCAATATAATGATTCAGAAATTATACTCATTACTTAAACCCTACCTTCTCTGTATAACTTCATTATTACCTTTGATATTTCTCCCACTCTTTAGGGGTATTTGGGCTATGCCCATTCTAACTTTTTCATGTTGGGAAAGGGCTATCAACAATTTGAGATAGGGGGAATAAAACAAGTTAATGTTCTAGAGAGGCTGGCCCCTCTTCATTTCAGGACTTATCTGGTCCAGGGACCCATCTGGAGGTTGTAGGTTTCTGGAAAGTAACCCTAGTGAATGGAATCTTTGTAACATCTCATATAATGCCCCAGGGGTTCTTTAAGGTTGGCAAGAGTGGCTTTGGTTGGGCTTGGCAAACTATGATAGGTAACAATGTCTAACAGAAGCTTGCATAAGAGTGGCCTCCAGAGTAGCCTCTTGACTCTATTTGAACTCTCTCAGGCACTGATACCTTACTTGTTACACCTCTTTTCCTCTTTTTTTGTCAGGATAGAATTTTGATCCCATGGTGTCAGGGCCAGACTTGTCCATGGAGTCATTGCCCATGTTGCCAGGGAGACTTTCACCCCTGGATATCACGGCCCAGGTGGAGGGGGGAGAGGGCAATGATTTTACTGTCAGAGATGGGCTTAGAGAGATAGAGGCTTCATCTGAGCAACAAAAGAAGTCCTCCAGGAGTAACTCTTAGGCATGCCTATATTTAGGCCAAGCTTCTCTGCTAAATACATAATTTTCCAAGAGCAAGCCTCAAGATCAAGGGCTTGACATGATCCAGCATTCCCATTGCTGGGTATCTATTCTGAAGACATGCGGGCAAGGACACAAATAGACATTTGCACACCAATGTTTATAGCAGCATTATTTATAATTGCCAAGAGATGGAAATAGCCCAAAACTCCATCAATGGATGAGTGGCTAAACAACCTCTGGTATATACATATGATGGAATATTATGCAGCTGTTAGAATAAAGTCATGAAGCATATAATAACATGCATGTAATTGAGGACATTATGCTGAGTGAAATAGCCAGAAACAAAAGGATAAATACTGTATGGTCTCACTGATATGAACTGTATTAATGAGTAAACTTGGAGAAGTTAAGAAAACAGGTTATCAGACGATAGAAATAAGGTAAAGATTGGGTAATTGGTGCTGAAGAAATATAGATTGTGTAACAGGACTGATTGTAAAAACTCAAAAATAGATAGTACAATACTACCTGGTTGTAGCACAATAATATAAATACACTGAATGAAGCCGAATGTGAGTATGATAGAGGGAGAAGGACTGGGGGCATGTATGAAGCCAGAAGGAAAGACAGAGGATAAAGACTGACATTGTATGACATGGTATAATTTAGGAATGCCTAGAGCGTACAATGATGGTGAGTAAATGCACAAATTAAAAATGTTTTTGCATGAGGAAGAAGAAAGGAATGTCAGTATTGCAGGGTGTTGAAAATAGATGGTATATGGGAAAAAGTACAATCAATGAAAGCTAGGGCCTATAATCAACAGTAACATTGTAATGTGCTTCCAATGACTGTAACAAAGGTATTATGCCAAACTAAATGTCAACAGATGGGGAGATTGGGAAAGGGGTATGGACTCCGTGGAAGTAAAGGAAATGTCTTCAGATAGAGTATAGTGGTGAAGGCATGTCTATATACTTAGGCTGGATTGTATGTGTGAATAAAACTCTTTAAAAATGAACAGAGATGCTTGTCTTCCATGCGCGGGACCCAGGTTCGATTTCCGGACCATGCACTCCCAAAAAAATGAAGAGAGAGAAATAAATGCTAGAGAAAATGTGGAGAAAGAGATGTACCTATTCACTGTTGGTAGGGAAAGAAGAGATGAAGTCCCTTGGAGGGCAGTGTGGTGGTTCTACAGGAAGCTAGGGGTGGGTTTGCCATACGATCCTGAAACTCTATTGCTCAGTATATACCTTGAGGAACTGATTGTGGGGACATGAATGAACATTTGCAAACTCGTGTTCATGGCAGCAGTGTTCATGATCCACAATGAATGGAGGTGGCCAAAGGGTACAACGACAGAGGAATGGAAGGGGGAATATGGTGGATATATACAATGGACTACTGAGTGACTGCAAGAAGGAATGAAGTTGTGAGGCATGCAATTAGATGAATGACTCTTAAGAGCTGTATGTTGAACGAAATGTCAGGAACAAAAAGACAAATATTATCATGCATCAATCATATGGACTAACTATAATATAAAAATTGAGTGAACTAAAGTTGAAAGCATGGGATATCAGGTTGGGGCATATTGTAAAAGGTCCTAGATTGCAAGCTCTTACAACCGTCACATATATTCAGGAGATATAACTGTTAATTCTAAATTCTCAGATACTGAGCTGTTTGTGTATAACAAGCTTTCCCAGAAGCTTCGGGTATTTATGTGACACCTGAGACTCAGAGTTAGAGCTCTGAAGCTATGAAATTCAGCAGTACCCCATATAGGAACTGTTTAGAAAGTTGAAAAAGTGATCAGCCATTGAGTAGAGATAAGAATGAAGCAGATCTGGGTAGGACTAAGGTATATCAGAAGACTGGGTAAAGGAGGATGTTGTCCATATTTTAAAACCTCAACTTCTGTGTGAAACTAAAGGGAGAGATGTTTATTTGGTGCAAAATTTATATTTTAAGCAGAGCATTTCTTAACTTGTACGGTCAGTTTAATCGAATTCCATAAGTATATGGAATCTTGAATAGGGCATGAGATTTTGTTGGTTTGTGCAGATTAGAGTCATGCCCCAATAAATCTCAGAGTGATTTGGAGAGTGAATAAAGAAGTATTTGCAAAGTCCCCTTGGGGGAATGGGGAGAAAGGAGGAAATATTCAACTTCCCCATTTGGAGAATTTCTGACATTCTTGCAAGCAGTGGGGACAATCAAATCAATAGGCCAAGCCCTTGATCTTGGGGTTCACCCCAATGAAACTTATCCCTGCAAAGAATAGGCTAAGCCTACTTAAAATTAGGCCTAAGAGTCACCCCCAGTAAACCTCTTTTGTTGCTCAGATGTAGCCTCTCTCCCTCGAAGCTTCACACAGCAAATGAACTCACTGCCTGCCCCCCTACATGAGACATGAATCCCAGAGGTGTAAATTTCCCTGGCAACGTGGGACAGAAGTCCTGGGATGAGTTGGGACCCTGCATCAAGGGATTGAGAAAACCTTCTCAACCAAAAGGGGGAAGAGAGAAATGAGACAAAGTAAAGTTTCAGTGGCTGAGAGATTTCAAACAGAGTTGAGAGGTTATCATGGAGATTATTCCTATACGTAGTATACATAACCCCTTTTTAGTTTATGGTGTATTGGAGGAAATACCTGAAACTGTAATGCTTTATTCCAATAGCCTTGTTTCTTAAAGGATGTGTACAGATGAATAAGAAATATGGCTAAAAAAAAAATAGGAAAAACAAAGGTTAAAATAAATTGAGTGGATTGAAATAATAGTGGTCAATGAGAGGGAGGGGTAAGGGATATGGTATGTGTTCTAGCTTGCTGGCTGCCAGAACGCAATATACCAGAAACAGAATGGCTTTTAAAGGAGGAATTTAATGAATTACTAGTTTACAGTTCTAAGACCAAGAAAATGTCCCAATTAAAACAAGTCTATAGAAATGTCCAATCAAATGCATCCAAAGAAAGATACCTTGGTTCAAGAAGGCTGATGAAGTTCAGGGTTTCTCTTTTAAGTGAGAAGATACGTAGCGAACAGGGTCCAGCATTCTCCCTCATCTGGAAAGGCACATGGCGAACACTGCATCATCTGCTAGCTTTTTCTCCTGGCTTCCCTTCAAGAAACTCCCCAGGAGGCATTTTCCTTCTTCATTTCCAAAGGTCACTGCCTGATGGATTCTACTTCTGGTGGCTATGTTATTCTGCTCTTTCCAAATCTCCCTTTCTCCACAATGTTTCCTCTTTTATAGAACTCCAGTAAACTAATCAAGACCAACCCAAATGGGTGGAGACACACCTCCACCTAAATCCAGCTTAAAACCATTCTTGATTAAATCACATCTCCAGGGAGATAATCTGATTACAGTTTCAAACAGACAATACTGAGTAGGGATTAGAAGAAATGGCTGCCTTTACAAAATGGGATTAAAATTAAAACATGGCTTTTCTAGGGTACATACATCCTTTCAAACCAGCACAGTATGTATGAGCTTTTTATTTTGTGGAGTGATGCAAATGTTCTTAAAAAAAATGATCATGGTGATGAATACACAACTATGTGATGATATTGAGCCACTGATTGTGCACCATGTATGGAATGTTTGTATGTCAAAAATATATGTTTGTATGTTAAGTTTTTACAATAAAAATATTAAAATCAGAAAAAAAAGATCAGGGGTTTGGCCTATTGATTTTGGTGTCACTAATATTTGACACAGTATCAGGGGTTTCCCCAGTGGTAAAGTTTAATAGTTCCATAATTTTTCTCCCATTCCTCAAGAGACTTTGCCAATTTTTTTTTATTATCTGCTTAATATATTCTAGGATGTATCCAGGCATAACATTAAGCTATGCTGGATTAAAGGCCCTCATTCTTTTTCCTTTTTTTTTTTTTTTTACTTTTTTATTGTGTAGTATAACATATATACAAAGCAAAGAAATAAAAAAGCAATAGTTTTCAAAGCACTTTTCAATAAGAAGTTACAGGACAGATCCCAGAGTTTGTCATGGGCTACCATATGATCCTCTCAGATTTTTCCTTCTAGGTGCTGCAGAATATGGCTAGAAGGTTTAAATGTTTTTCTCACCACAATTGATTTTTTTCTTTTTTGTGAAAAAAGCACATACATAAAAGCAATAAATTTCAAAGCACAGCACCACAGTTAGTTGTAGAACATATTTCAGAGTTTGACATGGGTTAAATTCTACAATTTTAGATTTTTACTTCTAGTGCTCTAAGATACTGCAGACTTAAAGAGAGATCAATTTAATGATTCAGCAATCATATTCATTTGTTAAACCTTACCTTCTCTGTATAACTCCACCATTATATTTCTATCCCTCTCTTTAGGGGTGTTTGGGTATAGCCACTTTTTCATATTGGAAATGTCTGTCAATAATATGGAGTAGGCAGAGTGATTTGAACAGTGAATTAAAAAGTATTTGCAAAGCCCCCTTGGAGGATGGTGAGAAAGGGGGAAAGCTCAACTTCCCCAGGTGGAGATTCTTGATACACTCAGAAGAAGTGGGGACCACCAAAGCAATAGGAGGAGCGCTGAATCTGGGGGGTTGTTCATATGAAACTTAACCCCATAAAGGATGGGCTAAGCCTACTTAAAATTAGGCCTAACAGTCACCCCCAGAGAACCTCTTTTGTTGCTCAGATGTGGCCTCGCTCTCTAAGCCAACACAACAAGCAAACTCACTGCCCTCCCCCTGTCTACGTGGGACATGACTCCCAGGAGTGTGGACCTTCCTGGCAATGTGGGACAGAAATCCTAGAATGAGCTGGGACTCAGCACCAAGGGATTGAGAAAACCTTTGACTGAAAGGGGGAAGAGAGCGAAATGAGACAAAATAAAGGGTCAATGTCTGAGAGATTCCAAACAGACTCGAGAGGTTATCCTGGAGGTTATTCTTACACATTATATAGATATCACCTTTTTAGCTAAGGTGCAATGGAGAGGCTGGAGGGAAGTGCCTGAAAATGTAGAGCTGTGTTCCAGTAGCCATGTTTCTTGAAGATGATTGTATAATGATATAACTTTCACAATGTGACTGTGTGATTGTGAAAACCTTGTGTCTGATGCTCCTTTTATCTACCTTATTGACAGACGAGTAAAACATATGGATTAAAAATAAATAAATAATAGGGGGAATAAATGTTAAAATAAATTTAGAAGATTGAAATGCTAGTGATCAATGAAAGGGAGCATTAAGGGGTATGGTATGTATGAATTTTTTTTCTGTTTTCTTTTTATTTCTTTTTTGAATTAATGCAAATGTTCTAAGAAATGATCATGATGATGAATATACAGCTATGTGATGATATCGTGAGTTACTGATTATATATCAAGAATGGAATGATCATATGGTGACAATGTTTGTGTTTGTATGTTGTTATGTTGAATTAAAGAAAAAACAAAAAAAAGCAAAAAAATATATAATATAGGGTAGGGAGATGAAACTATCTAATGTTCTGGAGAGGCTGAACCCTCCAGGTTTCAGGACTTATCTGGTCCAGGGACCCATCTGGAGGTTATAGGTTTCTGGGAAGTTACTCTAGTGCATGGAACCCTTGTGGAATCTTACATATTGCCCTAGGTATTCTTTAGGATTGGCTGGAACGGTCCTGGTTGGGGTTTGGCAGTTTATGAAGGCCCTCATTCTTATTCTGGGCTCCCTGTGTTTTGATTGTTTAAATGATCTATCCAGACAGGTTGAGTTAGATTATGTGCTACAGAAAATTTAGGTTCTGGACAAAATAAACCTTTCTTCTCTTGGTCTCATAAAGTGGGTGAAGTTCTAATATGCAGACAATTTCTTCCTCACCCCTGTATTCTGAATTACCTTAATCCTGACCTAATCAACTTCATTCTTATCTCTAAATGCCAGGTTATACATATATAACACAGTCTCTCAAAACCAAAAATAACAATTACTACCCCAGATTAAATGTGACTACTAAAAGAGTTTACAATCTAGGCTTCTGTTTTCTTATAAGTATTTTCTAAATGAGACCATATAATATTTGGTCTTTTGTTTCTGGTTTATTTTGCCTCAGGAAATGTCCCACAGGTTCATTCACAATGTTGCATGCATCATAACTTTGCTCCTTTTTGTAGCACCACAATGTTCAATCATATGTATACACCATTGTTCACCAGTCTACTTCTCAGTCAGTGAGTGCATCCTTCAGCCATCTCCATCCATTGGGCATTATGATTAACGTCCAAAGTCAACAGTCCATCAACACTCTCAAGTTTAGATAATTTCATTGTTCCCAAGAGAAAAATAACTGATAAACACTCCCTCACTATAGGAAATCTAAACCTCTCCTTAACTTGTGTCCCTCACCCCATTATTTACCCCTGATATTGCTGTGGTACTATTGATGTTTTCCTGTTAAACATAGCCCATAGCTTGCAATAGCAGTTTTCCTCCTATACCCCCAAATTATATACTCTTTGTACACGGTTCATTCCTTTGAAGTAGTTCATGCAAGAACTTAATTATATTTGTAGTGTGAATTGGGGGGACACATGGATCTATACAACCCCTTTCAATCATGTTCACCTTCAATATGGTAATATTACTTATAGACCCACAGTGAACCACCTTCACTTCTGTCTATTCCCTTAGGTTTAAGTTCAGCCTCATTAGCTAACAGTTCACTCATCTCTAGCTTCTGTGTACCTCTTGGTCCCCTATATTTTGTATTATAAACCTTTGATTTTACCGTTACCATGGCCATAAAAGTGGAATCATGCATTATCTATCCTTTGGTGTCTGGCTTATTTCACTCAGCCTTTTGTCCTCAAGGCTCATCCATCTTGTCATGCATGTGCTTCTTGATGTTATTTAGTCTTGCTGCTGCATAATATTACAACAATGTACATACCACACTTTGTTAATCCATTCGTCAGTTGGGCACTTGGATTGTTTCCTTCTTTTGGCGATTGTGAATAATACTGCTATGAACATTGGGGTGCAAATGTCTGTTTGTGTCACTGCTTTCAGCTCTTCTTGATATATACGGAGTAGTGGTATTGCCGGGTCATAGGGCCACTCAATATTGAGTTTTCTGAAGAACCAGCAGACTGTCTTCCATAGCTATTATACTTTTCAACCAGCACTGCATAAGTGTTCCAATTTCTCCACATCTTCTCCAACATTTGTAGTTTCCTGTTTTTTGTTTAATAGCAGCCCTTCTCATAGGTGTGAGGTGGTGCCTCATTGTAGTCTTAATCTGCCTTTCCCCAATAGCTAATGAAAATGAGCATCTCTTCATATGCTTTTTAGCCATCTATATTTGCTCTTCAGAAAAATGTCTATTCATATCTTTATTCCATTTTATAATTGGGTTGTTTATTCTTTTGTGGTTGAGTTGTATGTTTTCTTTATATATACATGATTTCAGTCCTTTATGCGATGTTTGATTTCAGAATATTTTCTCCCATTGAGTTGGCTGCCTCTTAACCTTTTTGACAAGCTCTTTTGAGGCACAAAAGCATTTAATTTTGCAGAATTCCCATTTATCTATTTTTTCTTTTGTTACTTGTGCTTTGGATATAACATTTAGGAATCTGCCTCCTATTACTAGGTCTTGAAGCAGTTTCCCTACATTTTCTTCCAGGAGTTTTTTGGTGCTGTTCTTATATTTAAGTGTTTGATCCATTTTGAGTTAACTTTTATATAATGTGTTTGGTAAGAGTCCTCATTTGGCTTTTGATATTCAGCTCTTCCATGCCCATTTATTGAAAAGACTATTTGGTTCCATTCCATGGATTTGGGGGCCTTGTGGAAGACCAGTTGACCACAGATTTGGTGGTCTATTTCTGTGCACTCAATTCAATTCCAATGGTCAATACTTTTACCTTTGTTCCAGAACCGGGCTATTTTGACCACTGTGGCTTGATAATAAGCTTTAAAATCAGGAAGTGTTAATCCTCCAACTTTGTCTTCTTTTTTAGGATGCTTGTAGCTATTCGGGGTCTCTTTCCTTCCAGATAAATTTGGTAACTAGCTTTTCCAAGTATTCAAGGCAGGTTGTTGGAATTTTGGTTGATACTGCATTGAATCTGTAGGTCAATTTGAGGAGAATTGTTATCTTAACTACATTCAACCTTCCTATCCATGAACAGGGAATATCTTTTTACCTATTTAGATCTTCTTCAATTTCTTTTAGCAATGTTTTGCAACTTTCGGTGTACAGGTCCTTTACATCCCTGATTTAAGTTTATTTCCAGATACTTGATTCTTTTATTGCTATTTTGAATGGAATTTTTTCCTTAATTGTCTCCTCAGGCCATTGTTTGTGTATAGAAACATTACTGATTAGTCTTGTATCCCAGCACTTTGCTAAATTTATTAACTCAAGTAGCCTTGTCATAGATTTCTTGGGATTTTCCAAGTATAGTATCCTGCCATCTGCAAATAATAAAATTTTACTTCTTCCTTTTCTATTCGGATGCCTGTTATTTCTTTGTCTTGCCTGATTGCTCTAGCTAGAACTTCAGGTATGATGTTAAATAATGGTGGTGACAGAGGGCATCCTCGTCTTGTTCCCAATCTTAGAGGGAAAGCGTTAAATCTCTTACCATTGAACCCGAGGCTGACCATGGGTTTTTCACATATGCCCTTTATCATATTGAGTAAGTTTCCTTTGATCTCTACCTTTTGAAGTGTTTTTATCAGAAAAGGATGATGAATTTTGTTGAATGCTTTTTCAGTATCAGTTGAGATAATCATGTGATTTTTCCCTTTTGATTTGTTAATGTGCTATATTATATTAATTGATATTTTGTGTTGAACCACTCTTACATTCCTGGTATAAATCCCACATGGTCCCGGTGCATAATTCTTTTAATGTGTTGTTGGATTCAGTTTGCTAGCATTTTGTTGAAAATTTTTGCATCTATGTTCATTAGGGAGATTAGCCTGTAGTTTTCCTTTCTTATAGCATCTTTACCTGGTTTTGGTATTAAAGTGATATTGGCTTCATAAAATGAGTTAGGTAATGTTCCTCTTTCCTCGGGTTTTTGGAAAAGTTTGAGCAGGATTGGTGTCATTCTTTTGTTATGCTTGATAAGATTCCCTTGTGAAGCCATCTGGCCCTGGGCCAGATGTAGGAAGATTTTTGATGGCCAGTTGAATCTCTTTACTTGTGATTGGTTTGTTGAGATCTTCTATTTTTTCTGGAGTCGGTGTATCTTGTTTGTGTGTTTCTAGGAATTTGTACAGTTCATCCAAGTTGTCTTGTTTGTTGCTGTATAGTGGTTCATATCATCCTCTTCTGTTTTCTTTTTCTTCAGTTTCCATGGTAACGACCCCCTCTCATTTCTAATTTTTCTTATTTCCATCCCCTCTCTTTTTTTCTTTATCAGCCTTTTTAGTGGTCCATCGACTTTATTGATTTTCTCAATGAACCAACTTTGGTTTTATTGATTCTTTCTATTGTTCTTTGTATTGTTCTTTTGTTCTCCCATTCATTTAACTCTGCTTTAATCTTTTTTTTCTTCTCTGTGGTTATATTTTAAAACCACAATTTATGAATGAGAGCAAGTGTATTTCTGTTTTCTCATGGAACTTTAATCTGATACATTCAATGCACCAAAATTTTCAGTGAAGATGGAGGGCATTACCATAGCAAGTAAGTAATTAAAGTTGGGAAAATATGTAAGTAGCAGCTTAATTAATAAACCCAGCTTTCCCCTGTAAAGTCATATCCCTGTTAGAATGCAAATAGTCAAGGAAAGAAAAGTGCTAATCTAAAAGTTATCCTTTAGCGCTTAACCTCCGCAAATGCTTTTTTGGAAAGAGGCAGAAAATAAGCAAGAAACATACTAGGAAACGGAACTGACCCCCTGGCCCCCACATTCTGGGACTCCTTTTAAGCAAGAAATAATTTTATTTTTACGTTTACAACTTTTCAAAACACTCTGCATTATCAGGATGGGAGATGCCGATACCTTTAAGAACAAAGTTTATGGTTTATTTTTCCTGAGAAAATCAGAATTGTGAGGCAGGGCTCCCTTTTGTCTTTTAACTGGACAGTTACCCCAAGAAAAGAAAGCTGTCAAATTGTGGGGGCAAAGACTGATAATTGCTACCAATATCTTTAATTTTCTATATATTTTCCTTTTGTTAGAGAAATTGTGGGTTTATAGAACAAGAATGCATAAAATATGGTATTCCCATATTCCACCCTATTGTTAATCCCTTGCATTTGTGTGATGTTCTCCCCTTCTTCTGTTACTAATCCCACTCTTTGGCAGGTTACATGGATGTCCAGAAGGGAGAATACATTTACCTATGGCCAGGTGATTCCATGTGGCTGAGTCCTGGCCAATGGGTGTAAGGGGGTGACATTTGTTGCTACTGGGCCATAACCTGAAGTACCAGGGGCACCGCTTCTTTCTTTCCTCCATGCTTGGAGCATTGATTTGTTGTTCATATTTCTTCACCTTGGACCATAAGTAGGAGGTTCAGACCTGAGAGATGGTGGAGCAGACAGCTGTACCCTGGAAAATGAGAAATAATGAATTTGTGTTGTTTTAAGTTGCCAAGTTTGTGGTAATTTGCTATGCAGTGACAGCAAACTATTACAATGAGCCTGGTAACATTTTAATGTATTTGCTTTACGGGTGCATATACACAAAATAAAATTGGGATCATATGCATCCAGTTTTGAAAATAGCTTTTCTCATTTAATATGCCATAAACATCTTCCCATAACACTAAATATTCATATAGAACCTGAATCCAATAGCCACATATAATATATACATATCATAATTTAGACCCCAGTCATTTTTCTAAAAACTTTTCATTTTGAAATAATTTCAAACTTACAGGAAAGTTGCAAAAAAAAAAATACAGAAACAAGACAGATAAACTCCCCCACCCAGATTTACCAGCTACTAGCATTTTGTCATATTTGTTATGTCATTTTATCTACTTACCTATCTCTCTCACTTATCTATCTGTTTATCTATCATTTATATCTCTCTATCATCTATCTTCATCATCATTGTCATCTACCTAGCTACTTAACTATTTTGTAAACCTCAGAGAGTGGGTTGCAGTCACCATGGTACTCTAACACTTTACATTTCCATCTACGTGTTCTGAGATTAAAGACATTCAATTATTTCAACAACTTAAGTACAGTTATCAAGTTCAAGAAATTTAATATTGAAATAAAGCATAGAGTCTATATTTCTATTTTTTTTCACATGCCCCAATAATGTCCTTTTGAGGATTTTCTCCTCTATTATTTGATCCAGTCCGGGATCGTGTATTGCACTTAGCTGTCCTGTCTCTTTAGTTTCTCTCTTTTTTATAATTGTGGAAGCACATATACAACATAAGTCTTCCTTTCTCAAACACTCCCAAACACACGTTCAGTGGCGTTAATCAAGCTCAATGTTGTACTACCATCACCACCACCGATTACTGAAACGTTTCCTCTACTCCTAACAGAAGCCCTGTACCCACTGCGCATCAGCCCCTCATCCCACCCCCGTCCCCACCCTCCCCAGAAACCTGTGTTCTACTTCCTTTCTCTGTGGGTCTGCCCATTCTGGGTATTTTGTGTAAGTGGAATCATACATCATCTGTCCTTTTGTGTCTGGCTCATTTCACTCCACATGACATCTTCAAGGTTCATGCATGAGAACTTCATTCTTTTTATGACTGAATAACATCCTCTTATGTAGATACGACATTTTGTTTCTCCATTCATCTGTTGGGCCGCTTCCATCTTTTGGCTATCGTGAGCAATGCTGCTATGAGTATTTGTGCATAGATATCTCTGTTTGAGTCTGTGCTTTCAATACTTTCGGGTATATACATCTAGAAGTGGGATTGTCTGGTCATATGGTAATTCTGTCACTCAACTTTTTAAGGAGCTTTTTTTTTTAGCTTTTTTTTATTAATTAAAAAAATTAACAAACAAAACGTTAAGATATCATTCCATTCTACATATACAATCAGTAATTCTTAATATGATCACATAGTTGCATATTCATCATTTCTTAGAACATTTGCATCGATTTAGAAAAAGAAATAAAAAGACAACAGAAAAAGAAATAAAACGATAATAGAGAAAAAAAAGATTATACATACCATACCCCTTACCCCTCGCTTTCATTTACCACTAGCATTTCAAACTGAATTTATTTTAACATTTGTTCCCCCTATTATTTA
>PVIY010031872.1:0-29498 GCA_004026745.1 Myrmecophaga tridactyla | reverse complement strand
GGTAGAGACCTGCCTCCTGGAAATGGCTCCCACTGCCATGAGTTTGCTTGCTGTGTCCGTGTTTGCTTTAATTCAAAAAGTGGTGAAGCTGATTTGCCATGAGTAAGGCGGGAGTCTGGAGCTGGGGCCTCCCTCACTGCTCAGCGGTCACTGCAGAGGTCACCAGCATGAGGAACGGCCGCTTCTGCCACCCACCTAGGCCCCAGCGGGGTGGTCCAGGAGGAGGGGTGCGGGCCATCCTGTCAGCTCAGGACCTGTGCCGATTCTGCGGCAGCCGGACTTCCTGCTCCTGAGCCGCGGGGCTGGCTGAGGTTGGGGGTGGGGCGTGGTCGGTCTCAGAAGACGCTGGCCTTCTCAGAGTCCTGGACGGGTGCCTCTTCAGTGTTTCCTTTACCAACCCTCTTTGGGTTTTCCTTCATCTACCACCACTTCAGGGTCACATAGGTCACCGTTTCTCAAGCTCAGGTGTGCACCCAACGCCTGGGAGCTGTGAAGCTGAAGGCTCTGGATTCTGATGTCACAGGCCTGGGGGCGCTTGGAATTGCAAAAATTTAGGCACTCTTGGGGGTAGAAGTCCTTCCCAGCTTCTTAAACGTGCAGGCTTGCCCTTGCCCTGGTACTTCGTCGGCACGTGGAGAACATGCCTGACACAGACGGTCGGAGCCCATCGGTGATGGTGATGGTGGCGGCTGGCCTTGATGAATGCACTCTTACTGTGGGTGCTCTGCCATGCAGGCCACACGCCGTCTGCTCTTGACCTCACAGCAGCCCGGGGACTTGGATGTCTTACTGTACAAATGAGCTCAGACGTGTCGATCTGCTCAAGTCACTCTGGTAGTAAATGGCACAGCCAGCTGTGACTTAAGCTCTGGGCAGGGTGGCTCCAGTGGCCAACTGCTGACCCAGTTCGGCTGCCTGTTTGGACTCATTCCTGAACAGCCCCCCAGTGGCAGAGGCGAAAACACTGCAGTTGCCTGAGTCCGCAACCCTGGCTTACGAGGAGTCCGAAGTGGTGAAGCCTATAAGTGTGATTACACTCCCCTTGGTGGTCCTGGGCCAGGTGCAGGGAGCCCTTTTAGCTGCAGTCTCCTCTTCTGCACCGTGTTGATAACCTGTCCATTCGCAGGGTCAGCTTCGCCCAGGACTGGGCGTCCACTGTGTGCTCAGGAAATGTAGTGGTCCTGGCACCGCGGTGGCAGATGGTGCCACCTTCCACTACCCCGGGCCTGCCCTGGAGGGAGGTAGCCTTTGGGATCAATTCTGGAGACACTTGGAAAATTACCAAATAACGTGGGAGGAAATAAGCCACAAGTGGCACTGGACAAGCTGTCACTCTCCAGGCAAGCTTCCAGCAGCACCCACTCTGGGCGACAGGCTGGACGGTTTACCCAGCAGCCTCATGTCCTTCCTCTGGGTGACCACTTACTCTTCTGAAAGGATTCTCTCATCTCTTTGGAATTCGTAGGTCACAGGGCATCTTTTCTCTAGCAAGTGCCTAAAAACCTGGGATATGTGGTGGTGTGCTGTTTGTTTCTAAATTTATTTTGCCATTTGTTCCCCCATTATTTATTTATTTGCATGGGCAGGCACCGGGAATCAAATATTTATTTATTTATTTATGTTTATTTTATTTTTTTAAATTTATTTATTAATTAAAAAAATCTAACATGAACTAAAACATCAACATATATAATCAGTAATTCACAATATCATCACTTAGTTGCATATTCATCATTTCTTAGAACATTTGCATCAATTTAGAAAAAGAAATAAAAAGACAACAGAAAAAGAAATAAAACGAAAACACAAGAAAAAAAAAGATTATACAAACCATACCCCTTACCCCTTGCTTTCATTAGCATTTTATACTAAATTTATTTTAACATTTGTTCCCCCATTATTTATTTTTATTCCATATGTTCTGCTCGTCTGTTGACAAGGTAGATAAGTGGAGCATCAGACACAAAGTTTTCACAATCACACAGTCACCTTGTGAAAGCCTTATCATTATTCAGTCATCCTCAAGAAACATGGCTACTGGAACACAGCTCTACATTTTCAGGCAGTTCCCTCCAGCCTCTCCATTACATCTTGACTAACAAGGTGATAGCCATTTAATGCATAAGAATAACCTCCAGGATAACCTCTTGACTGTTTGGAAACTCAGCCATTGACACTTTATTTTGTCTCATTTCTCTTCCCCCTTTTGGTCAAGAAGGTTTTCTCAATCCCTTGATGCTGAGTCTCAGCTCATTCTAGGATTTCTGTCCCACGTTGCCAGGAAGGTCCACATCCCTGGGAGTCGTGTCCCATGTAGTGAGTTTGTCTGTCATGTTGGCTGGAGAGAGAGGCCACATCTGAGCAACAAAAGAGGTTCTCTTGGGGGTGACTCTTAGGCCTAAATTTTAAGTAGACTTGACCTATCCTTTGTGGGGTTAAGTTTCAAAAGAACAAACCCCAAGATTGGGGGCCCAGCCTATTGCTTTGGTTGTCCCCACTGCTTGTGAGAATATCAAGAATTCTCCACTTGGGGAAGTTGAATTTTCCCCCTTTCTCGCCCAAGGGGACTTTGCAAATACTTTTTTACTTACTGTTCAAAGCACTCTGGGATTTATCGGGGCATCACTCTGGACAAACCTACAAAATCTTATGCCCTACTCAAGGTTCCATGTACTTATGGTGTTCAATTAAGCTGTCCACATAGGTTATATTAGGAAATGCACTAGTCAAAATATAAATCTTGTACCAAGTAAACATTTTTTGCTTTAGTTTCACATATAAGCTAAAATTTTTAAATATTAATTACCATCTATTTTCAAGACACTGCAGTAATGACATTCCTTTGTTCTTCCTCATGCAAAAACATTTTTAAATTTGTACATTTAGTCGGTGTGCTCTTTCTTAACCTCATCTGCTATAGCCTCCTGCTCTGCCTGACCTCGTCTCTCAGGAAGTGATCCCTTTACCTGGTCTGGTTAGCCTTCTGTGTTTTTACAAATCCAACTTTGTTTCCAGGTGGTTCCGACAACCATTTGATCCTTGTGGATCTCCGTTCTAAAGGCACCGATGGGGGAAGGGCTGAGAAGGTGCTAGAAGCCTGTTCTATAGCCTGCAACAAAAACACCTGCCCAGGTGAGAATCATCCTTGGCTTTCTCTTCCATATTTTTGTCTGCATTTCTCTTGGGAGAAGTTTTATCTGATGAAGATGTTCAGCGCTGAGGACGTTTATCTCGTGATTCGGGGGGTGTGATGGATGCACCACGCTGGCTGGAAGCTAAGTCTTGGCTCTCTCCTGGCATCCTCAAGGCTCAGCTCTCACCCCAGTAGGGAGCAGAGGACTGGTTGGTCTGGAGCGCTCGGAGGTCATACGTCATTTGGGGGAAGGAGGCAGGGACCTCTCAAATGGAAGTGGCATTTCTCACTGGGTCCCATTAGTGAAATGTTGGTGATGCACTCAAGCTGAGACAGGTGAGACCCAGTTTCAGGAGCACGGGCCACATCACAGCAGACGACTCTGCATGCACTTGCCTTTGGGTCTTTCTCCGGTGTTTAAATCAGTTCTAGTTCTAACGTAGTGTTAGCTTGAGCTGGTGCCTCCAGGTCAGTTCTTTCTGGTCCAGATGAACCCTTTTAAAAGCAGTGGTGAGTTTGGTGTGGGTTACCAACAGAGTCCTGTTTATTCTGAAGGTGACAAAAGTGCCCTACGGCCCAGCGGACTGAGACTGGGGACCCCAGCGCTGACATCCCGAGGACTTTTGGAAAAAGACTTCCAGAAAGTAGCCCACTTCATTCACAGAGGTAAGGATGCAGTTCTGGAAGTTTGCCACATTTCAGCAGGTGGATGGAGTTTCTGATTGTGACTCCAGGGGCTGAGACATTTGTCTCAAGGCTGACTGGGGGATAGGGGGTGGCAAAAATCACATCAGCTGACCATCCTGTCTGAGCGGTTATGAGCTTGTCCTGCTGCTCTCTGCCCACGAGAAGGGGCACCTGAGAGCCAGCTCTGAGGGGAACGTTAGTCTTTAAGCTCAGTAGCCCTCCAGTGGCTGGGGACACTTTAACACTTGGCTGGACTTGGTCCACGGTCCCCTCTCTGCGGGTCCCGTGCTGCCCCTGCTCCTCTGGCCTGTGGCGCAGGCAGGCACTGCTTGCCCAGAGTGGACTCATTTTGTGTCTTGCTGGTGCAGGGATAGAACTGACCCTGCAGATTCAGAAAGACCTCGGTGTCAAGGCCACCCTGAAGGAATTCAAGGAGAAGCTTACAGGGGATGAGAAGCACAGAGGGGCTGCCAGGGCTCTGAGGGAGGAAGTAGAGAACTTTGCTTCTCGCTTCCCTCTACCCGGCCTGCTTGACCCCTAAAGGAGCCCAGCTGCCCCTGTCCTGGGCACCGTCTCAGGACAGCTGGGTGGTGAGGAAGTTGCCTGCCCAAGAACCCAGCGCCCTTCCCAGGAAAGACACGGTTATTTCTTTGTGCCCTTTGAAGGGGTTGCTTTTTGAACTTTCTTCTCATATCTTCTTCACAAATCAAAATTTGTTTAAAGTCTGTTGTTAGTAATTGTTAGTTATTAAGGAATTCAGATTAGAACCTGGTTTTCTCACAGCTAGATGTAATTACTATGAAAATGAAAGACTGCCCAGCCACGGAGCCTAAACCCTCTGGACAGTGGGGTATGGACACCTTCTCTGAGGGGTCCTGGGCTTTCCCAACTCGCTGCAGCAGAGACACACCCAAGCTAACAGCTGGCAGACGCTGCCATTCTTTTTTTGTTTGTTTTTTTCTAAATTTGCATATGGGCAGGAGGCACCAGGGACCGAACTCCAGACCTCCAGCACGGCAGGTCGGAGCCCTGCCTGCTGAGCCACGGCAGCCGCCCAGACGCTGCCATTCCTAATACTTAGCCACCCAAAAGGAAAACTGAATTAGGACCCTTGGCACCGAAGAGGGAAATTCTCCCCGGTCTCTGCTGTGTGCTTTAACGCGGTCCCGGGTGGGGTGGGGTGGGGTGGGGGCTTCCTCCTCTGCAGGGGGGGCTAGAGAGACACCTGAAGGGCCACAATCCCACTCCACCCCTATCCCACCCGAATCAGGAAACCAAATGTCACCTTCCCAAAGAAACTTTATTTTTTCATAAAGTTGAAGTGCAAAACATAGATGACCATTTTTAATCAGCACAATCATTTTAACCACAGAATGTCTACAAGAATGTCAGCTTTAAAAAATACAACGAAGTTTTATATTTCAAAAATATTTGAACTTAAATAAATTAATCTTTAAAAAGCATACTTCTCATACTATTTATTTGGCATGACTGTTAGACTCGTGGCAGCAACACCTGTACAGTGCTGTCGGGCATGCCAGCTGTACTGCCCCCACCACACCCTGGGAAAACGCGGCTGCTCACAGGTGGCCGATACACTCACTCACACACGGAGGAGATACACACTCACACACGGAGGAAGGAACATGCAGTCATAGAACAAGTTCTCCTTAAAATAACAAGTACAAATTCATCACAGATTATGCTTTTCACTGTAGCTGGAAGGCAGTATTGATGTCCATCCAACGTGTGGGGGTGGCCCAAGTTCTCACGCCTCCATCCGGAAGGGGGCCGAGGTCACAGCCCCATGGGGGTGTGGCATGCCCAGGTCTCTACAGCCCTGCCTCCAATTTGGGAGCTTTGATGATGCCAAAACCTAAATTCAGGGGACTGACTGCTCCCCAGGTAAAGGGAAACATCTCCAAGCCCCCTGGCTATCAAGCAGCCTGGCTGGGGTGAGGATAGTGATGCCAGCTTCAGTTTGGGGCTGGAAGCTGAGGCCCTTCTGTCAGTTATCAGCTACCCAACCCCCTAGGCCTCTGCCTCCTCTGCCCCAGACTTTAACCAAACATTAATAAAATAAAGCCAGGTTATATCAGCACTCAAGGGAGAAAAGGACCAAGAAAACTTAGAATCTGCTCAGATTGGTTTTGCTTTCCAGTTAGAAGCAGAAATTTGATGCTCCTTCCTTTGGAAATCTGTGTATAACCCTTTTTTTTTTTTTTTCACATGGGCAGGCAACAGGAATTGAACCTTGGTCTCCAGCATGGCAGGTGAGAAAGAGTTCTCACCTGAGCCACCATTGCACTGCCCTACCCTATCTTTTTAACATTTCCATTTCCATCACTCCTTATCTTAGTATGGGGGGAAAGCCAGAAAGCTGGCTGGTTTGCTTTGAAGCACAAACCAAGGCACTTTCTCCTGAGCTTTTGAGGGAGGTGGGAGGTGAGGGGGGTAGGAGGTAAAGGAGATGGGAGAAACCTGACAGTTTGCTGTGGGACCAACTCCTCCAACAGCCACACATACTACTGATGAATCTGCCACTAGCTTGAGACGGGGCTGCCAGGTGTGCAGACAGATATGAGACTGAGCAACAGCAGCAGCTCACCGGACATGCAGAGGAACCAGGGGACAGCGCGCAGAGCGTGTGCATTTAGTCCTGGCAGGAATAGGTGGTCCGTGCATGCAGGAGGCCCCACAAGCAGGTGACTGTTTTTTGCCTCGCTTCATGGAATTTATGCAGCCCTGGCATTTGGGAAGGATCTGTTGGCCTTTCTAGGATTTTGAAAGATTTGTCATGTTTGGAGTTGAAAGCTGCTTCACTTTGAGTACAGTGACTGACCTGAAACAAAGAACTTAAAAGCTGGGAGGGGAATGACAGCTGGGTTGTCACAGTGCCATTTCCACCGTCTTGAGCAATGTGTGTCACTGGGAAAGGCAGAGTTTCTAAAATCCAGCGAGTACACTGGAGGAGCGAAGCCCCAGGAAATGGGGCAGGAGGCAGCAGCACAGGCGAGAGCATGCCGTGGGCTACACGTGCTGTGAAAAGCTTTCTGGTGTGATCACGAAGATGGCTTCTAAGACCACTAGTGCGTAACTGCCAGCTGGTCAGGTTCTTATTGACCCGAGTGCTTTTAAAGAGGGCGGGGATCAGTGATCGGGGATAAAGTTGACACCAACTGCAGAAAGGCACCTGGGCCTTCAATGTGACTTCGAAGCACTTCAAAGTGAGTGAAGAAGTAATAAGGGCACTAATGTCATCTACTTTCAGTGTTGTTTTAGATGTTTCATTTAAACTCATTAACCTATATTAGTAGAGAAAAACCCTCAGAAGAAACTGAAGAGATCAGTCCCATTGCATAGGCGTCCCCACTGTTTGGACCTGGAGACGTGAGACTTCTCGTTGGCTCCAGCTTTGCAGAGTGGAGAGGGGCCGGGGAGGGGCTACAGCTTCAACATTTTAAATACCCCTGCCCCAGCCGGGGCTCAATTCCAGGACTGCTGTTAAGATCCCTTTAGAAAGGAACATACTATATATCAAGTAACCCTTTGAAACTACCACACTGGAGAATTAAGTTTTTAACCAAAATCTAAATCCTGGAGCATTCAACCACCATTCCATGAAGCCCTCTTCACTTAATAAAGAAACAACTCAAATGAGAAATGCAGGGTGCGTGGCTTTGGCCTGGCTCTGCACAGGAAACCATCTTGTCCTGGTCACTCCCCTGGCTGGCGGGAGGTGACCACGAGGCTGAGCCCCCAAGGGGCCCTCCTGTGGTGGACCTCTGCCCTGGCTTCCAGAAGGCCAAGTGCAGCTGCAGTTGCGCATATGCCAGCGACTGCTACTAAGTGCCCTCCAGATTCTTACGCTGGTGTAGAACCACAGAATCCAACGGTCAACACTTGGTTGTACCAGTGACCACCTTTCTGTTTTCCTGTGGTTTGGACCCTGCAGACCTTTTTTCCTTTTAAGATACAATGTTGCACCACCATAGCTTGGATGCCTGAGTAGACAGGTACTAGCCACAGGGGTTAGGAAATAAAAAGCAGCACTGACAAGGAGCGGAGCATGGTAACAGAGGGAGACAAGAAGAAAGCCCAGCTTTCCTTGCAGCCTCTTCCATGTGCAAACAGTGGATACTGCACATTCAAACACTCCAAGACCCCCCTGGAGACTCCTGTCTATAAACGCACGTGGCAAGGTACGGAGAAGCTGACTGGAGGCGATGCTGCCTGCCAGGATGGGGTCTGAGCACAGCCTCGTAAGCAAAACAGCACCCTGTGGCGGGCAGGAGGGTAGCGCCACGAGGCCCTACTCCTCTGTGCAGGGTCTGGGTAAGGAAAGGGCTGCAAAGAGATGGAAGGCACCTGTTTTGGCTGTTCCTATTACTACCAGGGCTCCTCTGCCTCCCTGGATGAGGGGAGCAGCTCCCGTCATGATCTCCATGGTGCCCTGTGAAGTACACAGCACAGCAGGACCAAATCTCCACAGAACAGGACGTCCTGTGGGTATGACACATGCATGGGGCAGCCGCTGGGACCAATTCCGTTCCATTCTACCACTTTTTCCTCCTGGAACAAACTGAAAACAGCAGGAATACCCAGAGTCTTCTCTGCTGAGAGGAACAAGCAGCTCTAAGAATATACAGAAACTTTTTAAAGTTGCCAGAAACCCTTCCTCTCTGTCCAACTGGCCATCAGGGCAGAGCCCTAGGCAGCCTGTGGCCATCACTGCCAGGGAGAGGGGGACAGATGGGCTGGAGAGCTTTCCCATTTAGCAGCCTTTGAATTCCTCTGCAAATGTGGGCCTCCCTCTGGGCTGGGAGTGGAGTGAGGGGAGATGAGCTGAGCTTCAGGTCTGAGCCCCTGCCAAGGGGAGACCCCCGGGGACAGGTGGACACGGAGGCTGTTCCAGGAGGTTCCTACCGTCAGCGTGAGCAACAAGCGACCAACAGGCCAGGTCAAGCAGCTGAGCAGAGCGCCACGCTCGTCGTGCCAGCAAGACCAGGTGCGAGGTAGTGAGGTGGTTGCAGAGGTGTGAGATGGGTGCAAGGACGGGAGCCAGGGCTTATAGCCTCTGCTGAGTCTGAACAATTCTGCAAATCGTTCTCAAAAGGTAAGTGCCAACTCTGGACAGGAAAAGCTGGTGGACCAGCCCCAAGAGAGCACACTGGCTGTTCATGTCTTGCACAGTGGTTACGGCCTCACGGCACCCCAGCGTGCCCACACCCCTGGGCCCCCTGACAGTACCTGCGGGTTGCCTGGTGCCCTCTCCCCAACTAGGCCCAATCACACCTGGGCTGAACAGACTCCCAGGGCCAGTTTTCAGGCCCGTCTCCTGGGTAGGGATGTGAGGAAGCGGAGGGGGCAAGGTGCTGTGTGCACGTGCTTGCTCGCTGCAGCCTGCAATGCTCTTCTTCCGCCCCGCTGTGGGGAGCCTCACCCCCACCCCCGCTCCTGATCATGGCTTTACGAGGCCACGCGAACGGCCACTGGGGCGTAAGGGAGGCTGTGCATGTCGTCATCCTGTTTTCCACCAAATCACAGTTGACTGGGCTGTTTCCCCTGCTTATTTCACTTGCGTTTCTGGCGGGCGCTGAATTTGCTCCTTCCATGTAGGCTCTGGCCTGGGGTCCGCTGGAAGCCAAGCGCTGCTCCCAGCCCAGGGCTGCTCTTCACTAGGAGCTCGGAGCAACTGCCACCCTCGAACAGGCCTGCAGCGCAGCACCGGCCCAGAGCCACCCCAGAGCCCCACTGTCACCGTGCTCCCTGCCCCCGAAGACACCAGGAGTCTAGACCCCAAGCTCAAGCCGGTTTGGTCACACCAACCCTTCCCCACCCCGCGCCCTGAGTTGCCGGTCTTGGTCACAGTGGCTGAGACTGACCTCAGATTTTGTACAGGAAGCTGGGGACATAGTCGAACCTGAGCATGGGGTGGCCGGCCCCTGCAGAGTCCTGCGTGTACTGCAGCCTCAGCAGCTCAGCCAGGTACTGGACCACCTTGACGTCCTCGTTCACCAGGCCCAGGGTGAGCTTCAGGAAGCTCCCCTGGCGGCTGGCCGCCAGCTCCTCGGGCTCGTCCTCGTGGGCGGGCAGGTGGAGGTGGTGGCAGAAGGTGTAGAGGAAGGCTTTGGAGCAGAGCTGCGTGAGCATGCTCTGGACATGCATGTAGTAGGTGCTGCCTCGCTTGATCTGGGTGCGGTGGTCTGCCAGCCGGGGCACCAGGGCGCCCCGGTAGAGGGGGCAGCGCAGGGTCTTGCTGTCCAGATCCAGGATGCTCGTGTAGCGGCTGTAGCGGCTTAGGGAATGGAGGGTGCCAGCGCTGGCAGGTGAGGCCACTCTGAAACAGACAGGCAGAGGTCAGCTGGAGGGACGGGGTGGGAAGGCAGGGGCTTCCTGTCTCTAGGCCAGCTCCCACCCAGCAACACTTTCTGGCTCTTTCTAGAAGACACATCTGACCACCACGCTCTTCAAATGGCTCCCTGCCACCCTCACAGGCGAATTCAGATGCCTCGACCGAGCCCTCAGCTCATTCACGATCTAGACTCCTGTGGCCTCCGAGGGGCTCACGTGTCACTGCCCCAAATGGATTCTTCCCCTGGGTGGGCCCAAGCAAGCCCTCTGGGGCCTCAAAACCAATGACCTGTTTGCTCTGCCTGGACCACCCTTCTCTCCCTTTTGTACTTGACCTACACCAACTGGACTTTTAAAACTTTACTGAGCCTTCCGTGATCCCTCAGGCTGAAACAGAGGCCCCTCCCCTGCCTTCCTGAAGAGCCCCTTCACCTCTGGCTGCCACATCCCTAACGTGGAGACAACACATCCACACCAAGAACAGCAAACACACTGTCCTAGAATCTGAGTGGCCCTTAGTAGGAGCTGAGTGCTGGCTGCCTTCACTGCCCCTGCTTCCAGCCTTGCACTCAGCGGCATGGGGCCTGCCCTCTGCTTGTCTGGACAGGAGCTTCCAGAAGCAGGCCTGTGTCTGGTTGATATCATGCCCCCACAGCCTATCCCAGTGCCCAGCACATCGCAGGCAGGAAAGAGGCTCCTTGTACTTCCTCTTCTAGATCCATTTTCTCTGCGGAGCTGGGACTATCCTCTAGAGACTGCAAATGGCTGGCTTGACCAGAGATATTTCACAGATTACCGACCTGTGAAATTTAGGGCTGCTGTTGGACATAAAGTGTTTTTTTAAAGGGCTGACAGTCTACCTGGAAACAAGATAATATCACAATTTTCCTTCCTGCATTTTGTTATCTTCTTAATTTAACAATCATTACTAGGCATCTAGCGTATACCAGGCTCTGAAGAGAATGGAGCCGGAGCCTGGAATTCCTGTCCTGAACGAGCCCAGTTTGGTCGGGAATAATGACATACCCACAAGTCCACTGAAGCTGGGGGGAGGGCATGGTCTCAGTTTCCCCAGGAGACCCTATGGTTGGGAAGGTGTGGGGTGCAGTTGGTGGAGCTGGGTCTTGAAAGAAGGGTGAGCTTGAGGAAACGCAAGGGCACCCCAGGTCACATGCCAACGCCGAGAGAGCAGAGGCTCCCAGGCTGTGGGAGCTGAGACCCACGGGGAGGGCGGCGGGAAAGGCAGCAGAGGTGGAGCACAGCACCTGGGGCCACACCCTCGGGTGAGGTGCCAGCGCTTCCAAAGGGCATCTCGAGGTGGTGCCAACGTCTGCAAGATGGTCTTCCCGATCCAGGCTGGGCTGGTGCACCTCCCTGTGCCCCAGGTCCCGCCCTCCTCAGGGCCTCTGCAGGCACCTCCCTATGCCCCAGGTCCCGCCCTCCTCAGGGCCTCTGCAGCAGCCTTCTCCTTCCAGGCTCTCCAGGCATGTTTCCCCGCCCTCCCTGGGGCTCAGCCCAATCCTAAGGCTCCCTTACATGCTGCAAGGGGCACCCGACCTGCTGTCCGACACTTGCTCCTGTTTGACATGCCCAGTCCGCCAAGGCCCTGACTCGGTGGCCCCTCGAGACAGCCCCTACTCTTTCTGCCCCTTAACTCCTACCATCCTCCTTCAGCAGAAAAACCTGGTCTCTCGGGCCAGCCCCTTGTGGGGTACAGCTCTGACACCACCATCTCTGCCCTCACCCAGGGCTGCTCCTTCTTGTGGAAGATGTTATTTCAAACTTACTCTATTCCCGTTCCCCACCGCTCCTCACGTAGCAGATGACATGGAGAGGCTAGGAGCCCCACACCTCTTTCCCTCGGCACACACAGCTGTGACCCAGAACCTCCTGCCTCACCTGCCATCCTGACTTAGGATCACTGCAGGCTACTCCAAATCCAGAGGGGTAGCCTCTTAAAAGATGAGGGTGCTGAAGCCCAGAGCGTGGCTGGACTGGACCAAGGTCACTGGACTCCTAGTGGCTGAGCTGGGACTCGAACCAGGGCCTCTGACCCACAGGGTTAGGGTTAGAACCAGGGCCTCTGACCCTAACCCTAACCCACAGGAGAACTGAACTCTCCTGTGGATTTGCTCCTGCTCCCTAGTAAGCAGGGGCAGCGAGGACTGTTTGACCTGATGTAGAGCCTATTTTCTAAATGCTGTTTCTCCGTATCTAGCCTACAAAAGGCTGGTCTAGTTGGCAAGCATTTCCAGGCAGTGGGTCTACTTGAATGAAAAAAATCAAGGGCCAGTGAGACCGGCAGTTTTGGGGCTAAAGCTCTAAAAAAGCAGTGTGTGGGGATGCAAGAGTGGTTCAGTGGTAGAATTCTCATACGCCATGCAGGAACCCGAGTCTAATTCCTGGTCCATGTACTTCCCAAAAAACAAATAAGCAAAACAAACTAACAAACATCAGCAAATGGTGCTGCAATAATGGGATACTCACATGGAAAAATAATGAAACGTAACCCTGCCATATAGTATATACAAAAAAAAAAAAAAAAAAAGGTGGTGTGTGATCTTGGCACCATAAACGCCAGCCCTTTCCCAGGAGCTGCAGTAAGATGTGTGGAGTGTACGAAGGCGGTGCAGTGGCCAGCACGGGCTCGCGCAGCACCAGGCCCTGACTCAGGGACACCCACAGCCTCCCCCCATGCCTGACACAGAATCACAACGCCATGGGTTTTGATCTCCCGATCCTTTGATGTCGGGTCTGCTGCTCGCCTCAGCAGGTCTTCTTTGAGTTTTACTGCACTTGAGGCCCCTCGGCCAATCCTGCAATGACGTGTTCCCAGGGAACAAGGCCTTCCCACCCCCGCCACCCACCCCTTACACTCCTGGCTCCTAAGCTCTGGGCACACTCAGAAGTTCGGGGAAGGAGAATTCAATGGGAGAAGCAATCGGAAACTTCACACCTGTGATTCTTTGACAAGAGCTGATGGGTTCTTGCTGTTAGGGAGGGATGTTTACAGAAACTGTTTTCCAGGCTGCTTCCTGGAGTGGGGCTTCTGCTGCTGGTGGCCTGTCCTTGCACAGGCTGTGTCTGTATCCCTGCTAGGATCTAAGAGGCACACTCCCACTCATCAAGGGCAGATGAAGTGCCCCAGGCCCTCTGACACGTCCAGGCTCCAGGTTAGCTGGGCTCTTCTCTCACGTGCTGCACCACATCTGATAGCCTGGTGACTCTGGCACTGGGCACAGTGCATGGCACTTAACAGACCTCAATAAAGAGGTGGCAGGTGGCTAATGGATGATCTTCCCCTCTTATTTCCTAAGGAGGGAACAAAAGCCTGGAGTGGCAGGGGGAGTTGCCCAAGTACCCAAGTGAGTGAATTCAGGGGCAGTGCTGGAACTAGCACGCAGCCCCTCTCCCCTGTAGGGCCAGTGCCCGTGCACCTGAGTGCTGCACTAAGCCTCAGGCTGTGGCAAGGACTGGATGACCCCTGCAGCCCAAGGACAGCCTTACTGTCACATAGGCACATGGTCAGCCTCCCATATCTGACCCTTGCTAGGCCTTCCTCACTCACCCACCCGAGGCCTGCCCTGGCATCCCTCTCCTCCCTTCCAGTGTGTCGTTAATCTGCTTTCTGTCTCCCAGGGGCACTAAGAATCCACCTCCCTGGCCACCTGCCCACATCCTCCGCCGCACTGTGAATTCTCCCAGAGCAGTGGCCTTGCCCAACCCTCCTGGTGCTCCCCCCAGCTCAGGGCCAGCATGGCCTTGAGTGGATTCTCAGCAATGCTGTGGTGTGTACAGGCCCACATTCCACTCCTCCCATCGCAGGTCAAAACGAATGCAGCCAGGGTTAGAGAAAGCTCCAGGCAACTTCCGTAAAAGGGGTGGGCCCAGGGAGACAAGGAGATAACCTCATCCATTCTAGGGACCCCGGTGAAGAGACGAGCCGGGAAAGTTGAACAAGCAGGAGAAATTCATTTCGCCCTCTCATGGACTGCAGGAAGTACAGACAGTGGCAGGAGACGGTTCAATCACCTAGTCTGACGCTTTAGTTTTACAGACGAGGAACGTGGGGCTCAGAGAGAGGAAGTGACTTGCCGAGCGTCACAAAATGAGGAAATTAAACCTGGTGCACCCACAGGGGAAACGGGTCCTGTAGCCAACTTAACTTGTCAAGCAATATTTGGAAAAGCAAAAAGAATCTACTAAAGCAGAAGTGTCATGGAGAAACGAAAGATAAAGTGTTCAAAGAACAGGAAAGACGGGACTGGCTACTGCAATTCCATAGTAAATCAGGCTTCTAGAACAAACGGGACAGTAAAGAGAAACCACTGGGGCCCTTCTCTTCAGGGATGGCTGCCTTCTCCTTTTACTTAACTTAACCTCTTTCCCCAGGAGAGCCCTTCTTAGTCATTTACACCACACTGTAAATTTGAGGATGAGAGGACCTGAGCTCTTGCAGGCCACTTGTCCCCAAACCTCACTGATGCCAAAAAAATCCCACGTCATATCCCAAACCAACTGAGTCAGTGTGGGGAGGATGCCAGGATACGATTCAGAAAAATTCTCCAAAGAATTCTAACACAGCAGGGTGCAGACCAGTGTTGGGAAACACTTAGGAACTGCAATCCCCTCAGGTGGAAGCCAAAGACCAGAGAAGGGCAATGATTTAACCACAGCAGCACAGCGAGTTGGCAGAGGGCCCAGGCTAGAAGCCAGGTCTCCTGATCCCATACCACCACGCCAACCCATTAACCTCACCCTAAGAGACGTGCCCTGGACACCTCACCTCCAACTGCATAGAGCCCCTTCCCACCACCTGTAACCGGTTACCTCTGCAGGCCAATAAGCTTCCACTTCTGAAAATCCGTAATGTGCAAAGGGGAAGAGACCCAGTGCTTCACAGGTTTGGCACAGCGGCCATAGTTGGGGACGAAGATGGATAGTGCAGTCACAAGTTTCCTAACGATGGCCTCCTCCTCCCCCAGGACCACAAGTGTCCTCCCGCTGAGCAGGGAGTAAATGGCGGGGTGGGCAAAGGGGTACTGGCGGATGAATTTTAAGGCGTTCTGGCCAGCCCTCTTTTTATGCCTCTCCGAGTGAGCAGAGGAGGGCTTCCTTCCTGAGCCTGTGGAGGCTGTGCTGCCCACGCAGGTGGTGGAGTCCGAGCAGCTGTCCAGGCTGGTCTTACTGACATCCCGGCCAGCCAGCAGGCAGCCTGGGTCCAGCTCATAACGGGGGAAGCCTTCGGAACTGTTATCTCGGGAAGAAGGGCTAGCGTTTTCCACCGCTAAGTCCATGTGGACACCCTGGTCCTTCTGCCTGTGGCGCTGAGGGGGAATGCTCACCACTCTGTCCTCATCAGAGAGCTTTGGGGCCAGCGTGGAAAGTGGCGCCAGCAGACCATCATTCTCCTTCTCGGTACAGCAAGAGGAATCTGTCTGTGATGGAGCACTCTCCAACTTGCCCTCCTCTGCCTCACCCAGATCCAGAGGGCTGGGGCTAGCCTGGAAGTGGATGGCTCCCTCAGCATCATCTGCATACGATTCTTCTTCGTTAATGGCACTTGGGTAGCTGGCCTTGAAGTCGTCAGGGATGAGGGCCTCTGAGGGGCAGGTGCTGAGGACTTCGATGCTGTCCTCGCTGATGGTCCTGTGGCTGACTGCTTTGCTCCGGACCACCTGGGGGCTCAGTGGCACTGTGAGGCTGGCCTGGCTGTCAGACTTAGACAGCACAGAGGTTGACTTCTCTGTGCCCAGAACCTCGATGCTTTCACCACTGCTGATACTGCCTTTCATATCCATATCTAGGTAGTCCAAGTTCTCCTGGGGGTCAAAACTGCCCAGTTCCACCACCCCCACTTCCTTATACTCCTCATCTACCAGTTCCTGATCCATCTTGATCAGTACAGACTCTACACTGGACTTGTAAGACCCAACGCTAATTAATACTGTAGGAATAGGACATTCTTCCAGAGACCTGGAAGGCGGCCTGTCTTGAACCGGCTCAAGGGGTGCACCATCTTGTTTCTCTATCACCCTGTCAGGGACCTCCACAAAGTCTTCAAAGAGGAAGCTGGTTACACGCTGTTGCTTCAGAAGTGCCCGGTCAATCTGACTGGTCAAGAGGTAGCACAGATCTCCTCTGAACATGTGCTCAATGTGGCTGAGCTGAGCCAGGGTCTGGGTGAAATACTCAGTGTCACAGAGCTCCTCCAAGGTCTTCAACTTCTTGTCAAAACACTTGGTGGACTTTGCTTTGATGAGTTTTGGGGTGTAGGCTGGTCTGCGGGCACAAAGACCTGTGTTGGCAGACTCATCAGAGTTAGAGGTAGTGGATGCTTGGTCAGCCTGATCCTGGCTTGTCTCCTCCATTTCACTAGAATGCAAATCAGATTCCTTCAACTTCCGATGAGGGTACGAGAGGATCTGCTTCAGCAAGTCTTGATGTTCAATGATGGACTTCTCCACACTGGCCAGTTCGTTGGCTTTCTCAATCGCCTGAGATGAGTAAAAACCTTTGTCATTGGCTTTCTTCTGGATCTCTGTTTCTGTATGCAGTACTGTCCTGGTGTAATCCAAGTCTTTCAACTTTTTTTCAAGCTCCCCAGCAAATGCCTTCCTGTTGCCTGTCTTCAGGCACTCAGAAGCTTTGGAGAATTCAGCGGAAAGCTCCTGGAACTGTTGCATGATTTTGTGCTGGTCAGCCGAGATGTAAGCCATGCAAAAGGGCCTCACGAAGCCGCGGGCCTCCAGGTCATACAAGGTAAGGTGGTGTACATAAGCAAAGGCTCCCTCCTTGGAGTCACCCAGCACCACCTTGGAGTCCTCCACAAAGTTCAGTTTGGGGTAGGCAGAACCAGGGGGGTGGCCCACGAAGGAGGCCTGGTAATCCACAGACATGATCCGCAAGGAGAAGTAATTGAGATCAAAAGTGCCAAAAACTTTGGTGTCATTGGGGACGGTCAGCAACGGTTGGGGTCCCACCTGCTCTGAGAACTCAGAAATGAGGATGAAATCCCGCGAGAACTTGGCCCCAGATAACTTAGACCACGGGTTGGCTCCTGGGCTGGCGAAGGGGAAGAGCGGCACGGAGTACTCCTCTGGCAGAGCCGGCTCACTGTAAGGTTTCTCCTCATACTCATCCTCTTTGGTGAAGGCCACCACGTCTGGGGCGCTAATCATATTTCCAGATATGTGGAGAGAACATGGAGAAGGGGTGGGCAAAGAATGCGGGAGTAGTCAACGTAGCGAAGCCAGGCCTTTGGAGGAAGAAGCGTAGTCCTCGCGGCCTTTTTTCAACCCTCAGGGGTCCTAGGCTGCCTTCACACACTCAAGTAGTCGAATTTCCGTAGCGCCCTTAGAAGTGCAGCTCTGCGGAAGTCCTCATGAACCTCAAGGCCGCAGGTCCAGAAGATCGGGGAACTGGTTGCCTTCCTTCTCCTCCTCTGGCGACCGCTTGCCGGCGCACCTGCCGTGAGGCCAGCCGCACTCCCCCCGAACCCACCTCGCAACAGCCCCAAGCCGGAACTGATGCCCAACGCGGGGTTAAGGGCCGTCACGGGGGTCAGCCAAGTGTTGCCTTCCCCCTCGACTCGAGGGCAGAAACCGTCGCTGCTTGGAGCCAGAAGCCGGATCTAGCTACCGCGGGGCCGCCATCTTAGTGTCACATGACTCGCGTTAATGGCCCCGCGTGACCCGGAAGTGCCCGCGTGGACTTCCGCTCAGGAAAAAAAAAATGGCGAGAGACAGAGCAGTTAGGGCGTGGCAATGAGGCAGGCACCTCCCCCCACGGACGAATCCGATTAACCAACCAGTGCCAGGAAGGGAAAGAAAGTGTGGGGAAAAGGTGGAAGCCTGAGGGAACCAGTGTTCCCGGAACGTGGAGTAGCCTGAGAGTTTCAGTTCCCTGTAGCTATGGGGCTCGAGTCTGGCGGAAGCGGCGCCGGAAGGGGGGCGGAAGTGGCTTGGGAGGCGGGCGGAAGTGGAACGCAACGGCGCCGAGTTCGTGCTGAGGCGGCTGAGGGGTGGAGAAAGTGCTGGGACTGTAGCCCTGACGCCCCGTGGGCTGTGGGCAAGTGAGTGGGACGCGAGCGGGGGCGCTGGCGACGCCCGGAGCCTCTCGCTCCCTCAGGGTGGGCGCCGGGCGGGGCTCCCCGCAGGCCCCCCCCAGCATGCGCGGGGCTTCGGGATGATCTTCCCGGCCGCCCGCCGCGCGCTCTGGCGCCTGCCACGTCCCGGAGGCCGCGCGTTATCCCGTGCCGCCATGGAAGTGGCCTTCCGAGGGGTGCGGAAAGTCCTGTGTGTGGCCGAGAAGAACGACGCGGCCAAGGGGATTGCCGACTTGCTGTCCAACAGTCGCATGAGGCGGGTAAGAGGACGCATTCCCGAGCGGGGCCCTGGGACGGGCGCCCGGAATAGAGGTGGAGGCAGCTTGGCCCATTCCCGACTGCACTGTCCCCCGCCCGGGCTCTCTCCTCGGCCTGACGGGCATTTCAAAGTGCGGTTAAGACGTTTCACTTATTTGCCTGACAGCCTTGGATACCCCCTGCCCACAGTAATGCGTCCCATACTTGTCTGATCTTCCGAATCCCCCGCGACAGCCTGGTGTAGGATGTCCCGGGATATCTGCCTTTTTTTCTTTGCAGGTTTTGTGTGTGTGTGTGTGTGAAATGTAACAGATATACAAAAAAGCAATACATTTCCAAGTACATTTTAACAAGTAGTTATAGAACAGATTTAAAACTTTGGTACGGGTTACAGTTCCATGATTTTTCGTTTTTTCGTCTAGCTGCTAACAAAGACACCGGAGACCAACAGATCATTATGATTATTCAGTCATTCTCACTTGTTAAATCCTATCTTCTCTGTTATACTCCTTCTTCTCTTAAAATAACATATATATGTGCCATGCTGGAGACCCGGTTGGACTCCGGGAGCCTGCCATGCCAAAATAATAATAATAATAATAATATATACATAAAAGCAATACATTTCAAAGCACATTGCAACAGTTAGTTGTGGAACAGATTTCAGAGTTTGGTATGGGTTTCACTTCCACAGCTGCTCTAAGGTACTGGAGGCTAAAGAAATATCAGCATAAAGATTCGGCAGTGAGGCTCATTTGTAAAACGTGACCTTCTCTGTATAAATCCATCATCACCTTTGATCTTTCTCCCTCTCTTTAGGGGTGTTTGGGCTATGTGCATTCTAACTTTTTCTTGTTGGAAGGGTCTGTCCCTAATATGGGGTAGGGAGATGGAACTAGCTGATGTTCTGGAGAGGCTGGGCCCTCCAGGTTTTGGGACTTACCTGGACCAGGGACCCATCTGGAGGTTGTAGGTTTCTGGAAAGTTACTCTAGAGCTGAAACCCTTGTGGAATCTTATCTATTGCCCTAGGTGTTCTTTAGGATTGGCTGGAATGGTCCTTGCCGGGGTTGGCAGGTTATGATAGGTAGCAAAGTCTACCTGAAGCTTGAGTAAGAGCAACCTCCAGAGTAGCCTCTCGACTCTATTTGAACTCTCTTGGTTACTGATCCCTTATTTGTTCCACTTTTTCCCTCCTTTTGATCAGGATGGCCTTGTTGATCCCACAGTGCCAGGACCAGATTCATCCCTGGGAGTCATCTCTCACACCTCCAGGAAGACTTTCACCCCTGGATGTCATGTCCCACATATGGGGAGGGCAGTGATTTCACTTGCAGAGTTGGGCTTAGAGAGACTGAGGCCATGTCTGAGCAGCCACAGGGGTCCTCCAGGAGTAACTCTTAGGCATGCCTGTAGATGGTCTAAGCTTCTCTGCTACCTACATAAGCCTCACAAGAGTAAGCCTCAGGATCAACGGATTGGCCTTTCGATTTGGGTGTCCCTAAAGTTTGACACAGTATCCGGGGTTTCCCCAGTGGTAAACTTTAATAGTTCTGAATTTTTCCTCCCATCCCTCAAGGGACTTTGCCAATACTTTTTGATCATCTGCTTAATATACTCTGGAATATCCAGGCATTACATTAAGCTATCCTGGTTGAAGGGCACATTCTTCTTCTGGGCTCCCTGTGTTTGGATTGTTTAAATGAGCTACCCAGACAGGTTGAGTTAGATTATGTGCTACAGAAAATAGGTTCTGGACGTAAGATTTTCTTCCTTTGGTCTCAAAAAGTAGATGAAGTTCTAAAATACAGGCAGAGTCTTCCTTACCCCTGTGTTCTGAACGACCTTAATCCTGACCTGCTCACCTACATTCTTATCTCTGAATACCAGGTTATGCATATATAAAACAGCCCCTCAAAAATCCAGAAATAACAATTACCACTCTGGACTAAATGTGACTGCTGTAAGAGCTTTTACACTCTAGGCCTCAGTTTTCTTATAAGTATTTTCTAAATGAGATCGTATAACATTTGCTCTTTTGTTTCTGACTTGTTTTGCCTCACCAAATATCCCACAGGTTCATTCACATCGTTGCCATGCCTCACAACTTCATTCCTTTTCGTAGCAGCACTGTGTTCGATCATATGTTTGCACCATCGTTCACCAGGCTGCTTCTCAGTCAGTGTATCTTTCAGCCATCTCCATCTTTTGGGTCTCTTGTATAATGTCCAAAGTCAACAGTCCATCAGCACTCTCAGTTTTAGATAATTTCATTGTTCCAGGAGAAAGAGAACCAATAAACACACCCTCACCAAATAGGAAATCTAAATCCCCCTTTAACTCTTGTCCCTCCCCCCATTATGTACCCTAGGTGTTGCTGTGGCACTGTTGATGTTTTCCTGTTAAACATAGCCCATAGCATGCAATAGCATTTTTTCCCGCGTACCCTGATATTATACACTCTTTGTACAAGATTCATACCTTTGCAGTAGTTCATGCAAGAACTTATATTTCCGATGTTAATCAGTGGGACACATGGGTCTATACAACCCCTTTCAATCATGTTCACCTTCAATATGGTAATAATGTTTATAGACTCACTAGTGAACTGCCTTCACTTCTATCTATTCCCTTACATTGGAGTTCAACCTCGTTAGCTAACTGTTCACCCATCCCTAACTTCTATGTATCTCTAAGTTTCCTATATTCTGTATTATAAGCCTCTGATTTTTACCTTTACCATGGTCATAAAAGTGGAATCATGCATACAAAATCTATCCTTTTTGTATTTGGCTTATTTCACTCAGCATTATATTCTCAAGACTCATCTGTCTTTCATGTGGTTCAGGGCGTCATTTCATCATATTGCTAAATATTATTCCATTGTATGTATATACCACATTTTGTTAATCCACTCATCTGTTGGTGGACACTTGGATTGTTTCCATCTTTTGGTGATTGTGAATAGTGCTGCTGTGAACATTGGTGTACAAATCTCTGTGTCACTGATTTCAGCTCTTCTGGGTATTTTCTGAGCAGGAATATTGCTGGGTCATAGGCAACACGATATTTAGTTTTCTGAGGAACCGCCAGACTGTCTTCCCTAGCGGCTGTACCATTATACGTTCCCACCAGCAGTTCATATGTGTCCCAATTTCTCCACATCCTCTCCAATATTTGTCGTTTCCTGTTTGTTTAATAACAGCCATTCTCATAGGTGTGAGGTGGTATCTCATTGTAGTCTTGATCTGCATTTTCCTTATAGCTAACAAGGATGAGCATCTCTTCATGTGCTTTTGAGCCATCTGTATTTGTGCTTCCAAAAAATGCCTATTCATAGGCATTTAGCCCATTTTATAATTGGGTTGTTTGTTCTTTTATTGTTGAATTGTATGATTTCTTTATGTATACAGGATATCAAACCTTTGTCCAATGTGTGATTTCCAAATATTTTCTCCCATTGAAAATTGACTGTCTCTTTACCTTTTTGACAGTTTTTTCAGGCACAAAAGCATTTGATTTTGAGGAGTTCCCAATTATCTATTTGTTCTTTTGTTGCTTGTGCTTTGGATGTAAAATTTAGGAAACTGCCTCCTATTAGTAGGTCTTGAAAATGTTTCCCTATATTTTCTTCTAGGAGCTTTATGGTACTGGTTCTTATATTTAGGTATTTGATCCAATTTGAGTTAATTTTTTTACAGGGTGTGAGGTAAGGATCCTCTTTCATTCTTCTGACTATTGATATCCAGTTCTCCTGTGCCCACTTATTGAAAAGACTATTTTGTCCCAGTTCAGTGGATTTGGGGAGCTTGTGGAAGATCAATTGACCATAGATTTGGTGGTCTATTTCTGCACTCTCGATTTGATCCCATTGGTCAATACGTCTATCTTTGTGCCAGTACCATGCTATTTTGACCACTGTGGCTTTATAATAAGTTTTAAAATTGGGGAGTGTTAATCCTCCCACTTCTTTTTTTAGGATGCTTTTAGCTATTTAGGGTCTCTTTCCCTTCCAGATGAATTTGAGAACTAGCTTTTCCAAGTCTTCAAAGTAGGTTGTTGGAATTTTGATTGGTACTGCGTTGAATCTGTAGATCAATTGGGGTCGAATTGACATCCTAACTACATTTAACCTTCCTATCCATGAGCATGAAATGTCTTTCCACCTATTTAGATTTTTTATTTCTTTTAGCAATCTTATGTAGTTCTCTGTGTACAAGTCCTTTACATCCCTAGTTAAGTTCATTCCCAGGTACTTGTTTCTTTTAGTTGTTATTTTGAATGGAATTTTTTCCTTAATTGACTTCTTGCTTAATTCATTGCTTGTGTGTAGAAACATTACTGATTTTTGCACGTTAATTTTATAACCTACCACCTTGCTGAATTTGTTCATTAGCTCAAGTGACTTTGTTGTAGATTTCTCAGAATTTTCTAAGTTTAGTATCATGTCATCTACAAATGAAAGTTTTCCTTCTTCTTTTCCAATTTCCATGCCTTTTATTTCTTTGTCCTGCCTGATTGCTCTTGCTAGAACTTCTCGTACAATGTGAATAAATAGTGGTGACAGAGGGCGTCCTTGTCTCATTCCCAATCTTAGGGGGAAAGCTTTCTGCCTCTCACCGTTGGGTGTGATGCTGGCTTTGGGTTTTTAATATATGCCTTTTGTCATGTTGAGGAGGTTACTTTTGTCTCCTACTCTTTGAAGTGTTTTTATCAGAAAAGGATGTTGAATTTTGTCGAATGCTTTTTCAGCATCAATTGAGATGGTCATATGATTTTTCCCTTTTGATTTGTTAATATACTTTATTACATTAACTGATTTTCTTGTGTCGACCCATCCTTGCATTCCTGATATAAACCCCACTTGGTCATGGTGTATAATTTTTTCCATGTACTGTTGGGTTTGATTTGCTAATATTTTGTTGAGGATTTTTGCATGTATGTTTATTAGGGAGATTGGTCTATAGTTTTCCTTTCTTGTAGCATCTTTACCCTGTTTTGGTATTAAAATGATGTTAGCTTCATAAAATTAGTTATTTAGTGTTTCTTTTTCCTCAAGTTTTTGGAAAAGTTCGAGGATTGGTGTTAGTTCTTTTTGGAATGTTTGATAAAATTCCCCTGTGAAGCCATCTGGCCCTGGGCTTTTCTTTGTAGGAAGATTTTTGATAACTGATTGAATCTCATGTAATTGGTTTGTTCAGATCTTCTGTTTCTTCTTAGTCAGTGTAGCTTGTTTGTGTGTTTCCAGGAATTTGTTTCATTTAAGTTGTCTGGTTTGTTGGCATGCAGTTGTTCATAGTGTCCTCTTTACCAGGTTGTGGAAACACTGTGTATAAAGAATGACAACTCAGTGGCTTGAAACAACTTGGCACATTCATAACCAGTGAGTTGCTGCAGTGGGAGATAGTTGGAGGACGTAGTGAAATAAGCAGGAGAGGCAGTTGAAGGCATATCATGGGGGGCCATTCGTAGGTTTTGTGTGAATGTGTGCTGCAATTCACGTAACAGAACTTACTGTTTTTAAAGTGTGCAATCTAATGCCATTTAATGTGTTCAGTGTTGTGCAGCCATCCCCACTGACCATTTCCAGAAGACGTCATTATCCAAAAAAGAAACCCTGTACCTATTTTCCTCATTCTCCCCTATCCGTATTTCCTGACAACCCCTAATTTTAGTTTCTATTTCCATGAATTTGCCTATACTGGATGTTTCGTTTAAATGGATCATATACATGTGACATTTGTATCTTGGCTTTTTTCATTCACCATTAATGTTTTTGAGCATGTATCTGAACTTCCTTCCTTTTTGTAGCTGAATAATATATTCCTTTCTTTGTATATCCCACATTTTGTTAATCTATTCATCAACTGACAGATTCTTGGGTTGTTTCTACCTTTTGGCTATTATGGACAGAGCTGCACTGAACATTCACATACAAGGTTTTTTTGTTTTTTTGCATGGAATCAAACTGGGGTCTCCAGCATGGCAGGTAAGAACTCTACCTGCTGTGCCACTGTGGCCCGCCCATGTACAAGTTTGTGTTTGAACATCTGTTTCTAGTTCTTTTGAGGATACAGAGGAGTGAAACTGCTAAGTCATAGCGTAGCTGTATGTGTAACTTACTGAGGAACCGCCAAATTGTTTTCCGCAGTGTTTGCACCATTTTAGCTTCCACCAGCACTGCATGAGGGCCCTATTTTCTCCACGTCCTAGCCAACACGTCCATTTCTTTTTCTAATAGCCATCATTGTGGCTCTGAAGTAGTATCTCATTGTGGATTTGATTTGCATTTCTCAAGGGGGTAATGACATTAAGCATCTTTTCTTGTGCTTATTAGCCATTTCTTAGTGTATCTTCTTTGGAAAAATGTCAGTATTCAAGTCTTTTCCCCATTTTTAAATTGGGTTGTCTTTTGTTGTTCTGTTGTAAGAGTTCTTTTTATATTCTGAATTCTAGACGCTTTTTAGATATATGATTTGCAGATATTTTCTCCCATCCCTTAGGTTGCAGTTTCATTTTCTTGATAGTGTCTTCAGTGCACAAAAGTTTTTAATTTTGATTAAGTCCACCTTACCAATTTTTTCTTGTGTTGCTGGTGCTTTTGGGGTCATACCTAAGAACCTGTTACCAAATGCAAACTCATGATGATTTACTCCTCTGTTTTCTTTTAAGAGTTTTACAGTTTTAAGCTGTTAAATTTAGGTATTTCACCCATTTTGAGTTAATTTTTTGTGTCTGGTGCATGGGTCCAACTTCATTCTTTTACGCATGTATATCCATTTGCCCAGGACCAGTGGCTGAAGAGACTGTTCTTTTCACCAGTTAATAGTGTTGATAGCCTTGTTCAGAATCAATTGACTAGAGATGTAAGGGTTTATTTTTGGTTTCTTAGTTCTTTTCCACTGATCAATGTGTCTGTCCTTATGCCAGTACCACACTGTTTTGCTTATTGTAGCTCTGTAATACATTTTGAAATCAGGAAGTATAAGTCCTCCAACTTTGTTCCTCTTTTTTAAAGGTTGTTTGGCTATTGGTACCCTTGCAGATTCCATGAGTTTTGTATCATTTTCCATTTCTGAAAACAGTTGCTAGAATTTTGACAGGAATTGCGTTGAATTTGATGTCTCCTCATTTTCTATAGTTATATTTAGCACTGACTTGTAGTTTTTCTGTGTGGAAGTCTTACACCACCTTGGCTAAGTGTATTTTCTTTCTGGTGCTATGATAAATAGAATTGTTTTCTTAATTTCTTTTTTGGGTTGGTCATTGCTAAGGTGCAGATGCATCACTGATTTTTGTGTGTTCATCTTGTATTCTGCCACTTTGCTGAATTTGTTTATTGGCGCCAATAGTTATTTTGTGGATTCTTTAGGATTTCCTCTATAACATCATATCATCTGTGATTAGAAGTATTCACTTGGTTGTTTTTTTTTTAATATTTTTATTGACACATCTTCACACATATATATTCCATACATGGTATAGAATCAGTGGCTCACAAGATCATCACATAGTTGTGTATTCATTGCCATGATTATCTCTTAGAGCGTTTGTATCACTCCAGAAGAAGAAATAAAAAGCAAAAAGAAAAAACTCATATATTCCATACCCCTTACCCCCTCTCATTGACCCCTAGGATTTCTATCTACCCAATTTATTTTATCCCTTACCCCCCCCATTATTTATTTATTTTTATCCATATTTTTTTACTCTTCTGTCCATACCCTGGATAACAGGAGCATCAAACACAATGTTTTCACAATCACTCAGTCACATTGTAGAAGTTATAACTTTATACAATCGTCTTCAAGAATCAAGGCTACTGGAATACAGTTCATCAGTTTCAGGTACTTAACCTCCAGCCACTCCAATACACCGTAAACTAAAAGGTGATGTCTATATAATGCATAAGAGTAACCTCCAGGATAACCTCTTGACTCTGAAATCTCTCAGCCACTGAGACTTTGTTTTGTCTCATTTCTCTCTTTCCCCTTTTGGTCAAGAGGCTTTCTCAGTCCCGTGATGCCAGGCCGCAGGAGTTCTGTCCCGTGTTGTCAAGGAGTTTTACACCCCTGGGAGTCATGTCCCATGGGGGAGGGCAGTGAGTTCACCTGCGGAGTTGGCTTAGAGACAGAGGCCATGTCTGAGCAACAAAAGAGGTTGTTTGGGGGTGACTGTTAGGCCTAATTTTAAGTCGGCCTAGCCTATCCTTAATAAGTTTCATAGGGGTGAACCCCAAGATTGAGGGCTCAGCCTTTTGACTTGGTTGTCCTCTCTGTTTGCAAGAATATCACAGATTCCCTAGATAGGGAAGTTTAATATTTCTTCCATTTTCCCCAGCTTCCAAGGGGACTTTGCGAATACTTTTTTATTCACAACACAAATTTCTTTGGGATGTATCATGTGTTAGAAAGAAAGTACCTGAAAGAGAACAAACACTCATCCAGTTGTGGAGAAGAAAAGAATTTATTCACAATCTTTCAAGAGCGGGTGCTCAGCCGAAAAAATGATGGCTGGCGCACTAAGCAGTAGAATACCACGGGTTTTATACCCTAAGCTTAGCATGCAGGTCCCTCCCGTGTTTCTCCGCTGATTGGATACTCCATAGGGTACAGCTTATCTGAATAGTCTAATTCAAATTTCCCACCAAAGGTTCCCACTTTTGATTATGTCTTACATTTCAGAGACCTTGGCCGTTACTTATTTAAACTTGTTTTTACCTATATGAAGGATATGGCACCAATTCTAGGCTTGTGTCAGAGGCCCTCCCCTTTCCCTGCCTGCAAGACCAGTCTGAGCTGTAACGTCTTGTGTGAAAGCTAAACTTAATTTTATTCTTACATCAGAGCATCATAATAACCTGGACAAACCAACAAGATCTCACACCCTATTCAAGATTCCTTGTAATTATGTTGTTCAAATAAACTGACCATACAAGTTAAATTAGGTAATGCTCTACCAAATATATAAATTTTGCACCAAATAAACATCTCTTCCTTTGGTCTCACACAGAAGTTGAAGTTTTAAAATGTAGACCATATCATCGTTTACCTCTGTATAGTTTTAAATAGAATTGGTTAAAGGGGACATCCTTGTTCTTTATCTTAGGGAAAAAGCTTTCTGTCTTTCACTATTTAATAGGATGCTAACTGAGAGTTTTTCATAAATGCCTTTATCATGTTGAGGCAGTTCCCTTCTATTCCTAGTTTTCTGAGTGTTTTTATCACAAAAGGGTGGTAGTTTTTGTCAAATGGTTTTTCTTGGTCAGTTGAGATGAGCTTCCTAGGTCCCCCCCCCCCAGGTTTTTAATTAGGGTACTGTCAGGATCATATTTGTGTTTTATAAAGTCACTCTTGCAGTAGAGGATGTGAAGAGAGGAAGACTAGCGAAAGGGGAGACAGCCTTTGCTTTTATCTATTCCCTTACAGTTAAGTTCAACTGTGTTAGCTAACTGTTTACCCATCTCTAGCTTTTGTGTATCTCTAGGTCCCCTATATTCTGTGTTATAAGCCTCTGATTTTACCTTTACCACAGTTTCATAGATTTTTAAAACATTTTTATTCTATAACCATATATACAATATAACATTTCCCCTTTTAACCACATTCAGATACATATTTCAGTGCAGTTAATGATGCTCACAGTGTCATGTGAACATGGTGATGAATGGTAGTGAATCATTACGTCATTATCAAAACATTTTCGTGGTTCCAAATAGGTCTAGCTGCAAGCTTTTAAACCTATGTAATTGAGGAAGATAAGCAAGGGCTATGAGGATGAGGGTCGAAAGAACAAGGTGAGACTCTGCGCACAATAGAGACAGGTACAAGTCATGAGGTTATAGAATCACGTTTGGAGTTAGGGAACCCAGACCTTGTTATTATACTCCTCTGGCTCTTATAAGTCTAACAAAACATGAACCCTCACGCTCAGAAAGTAAACTTTTGGGTCGGGAATACCAATAGCACTGTGAATGTTCTCCAGGTAAACCTCAGTCGCTGTGCTGCTGGTATTTAAAAAACTGGGTTCCTGAAGCTAGGGCCTTGGCTGCAGAACTACCACCCCACTGCATGACAAGTCCCCCTACAGTTGCCACCTTTAATAACTTGCCATTTAGGGTCTTCAACACACCTTAAAGTAACAGTCGTTAGCTACTCTTCCCTAGGCTTCAAAATGAAGCCAACAAATTAGGAACTTATAGATAGATAGATAAGGTCAAAGATTCAAGTTCACGCAGAAAGGAAAATATCTCTTAGTCAAGATTTGTTTCGATGCCTGGAAACATTCAGACTAATTAAAATGGTAATACTGTAATTTCTTAAAATATATGTAAATATGTATATTTTTCAGCTGTTTCCTTAGTGGCTACCTTTGTAAATACAATGAACATTTTACACTAATAACAGCCTAGTTCAGCTAGTTTGTACTCTACCCTATACTCCTATATTTCTTCCTCCCTCACCATTTATATCACATCTCAAATTATATCTTTGTACATTATATTATGCCCATCAGTATAGATTTATAACTATTTTATACATTGCCTGTTAAGTCATACACGGGTTATAAAAGCAATTAAAAACCAAAAGTACAATAATACAGGATTTTTTTTTTTTTATCTGCTGATGGTCTCTGTTACCAACGAAATATTCCAAGTTTATTCACTAATATCAGTTCATATCAGTGAGACCATACAGTATTTGTCCTTTAGTTTTTGGCTAGTCTCACTCAGCATAATGTTCTCAAGGTCCATCCATGTTGTTACATACTTTATAAATTTATTCTGTCTTAAAGCTGCACAATATTCCATCGTATATATATACCACAGTTTGTTTAGCCACTCGTCTGTTGATGGCTATTTCCATCTCCTTGCAATTGTAAATAATGCTGCTATAAACATTGGTGTGCAAATGTCCGTTTGTGTCTTTGCCCTTAAGTCCTCTGAGTAGATACCTAGCAA
>PVIY010031871.1:0-29502 GCA_004026745.1 Myrmecophaga tridactyla | reverse complement strand
ATTAACAATGTTGGTGTCTATAGTGGTGTTAGGTATGTGATGAACCCAGGCAATAGAGTGAGTAGTGGCAGAAGCTTATAGTCAGTGGAGAAGGTGACATTTCTTCAGATGAGTTCAACCAATTCAGAGTTGCAAATGCTGGGATTGAGGCCCATAGAGTATTGAGGTGGGGCATGAGAGCCATTTAGTTTGAGAATCACTTATCTTCTCCAATGTTAAATTTATTAAAGTTTTACTGAATATATTTGAATATTGGTAAAACTAGAAAAAAAAACACATTGAAATCCTCCTTACCACCCTTGTCCACAATTATCCATTTTTAGTATTATTAACCTTTGTTCAAACATGAAAACTGGAAGAAATTGAGAAGCAGTACTATTTTCAGACATTTGAATGGGCATTGAGGAGAAGTAGGATAATAGGTACAGTAAAATTTAAGGTCCTTTGGCAGTTATCAAAGAACTGGAGTTTTATATTAGTCTTAAGTAGAGAGACAGAATGATGACACCAGAAATTAAGAGAATAGATATTTGTGTCCCAGAAAATCTAAGAATGTCATACATCATGTACAACAAGCAAGAACTGTCTTTCAGTTCAGCAGTCTGAAAAGCCCCAGGCTTATGCTTCTGAAGTTACCTTAACCTGTAAAATGAACACATCAGACATATAGAGAAAAGGGAGGCAACCCCAGCTGATCCCAAGTTTTCTACAAAATCTATTCATTTCTGAAGAGTGCTGGATATTGATTCAATGTCTTTAGCATTTTAAATAATAACAGACCTAGCATCTCTATTTAATTCATGTTTATTAGATTAGAAGCATTTTACACATTAGGTACTTGGATTTCTCAATATTCCCAACCAATTGGCAAACCATGTCATACATGAGGAATTTGAGGATCATGCAGGCTAATAATCTACCTAAAGACGTTAAAAAGCATGGATAATGTTTTGTGATGAACCTGTATATTGAAATGATGTTTGTGAGGAGTGTTTATTTATCTATTCTCCAATACAAATTTATTATCAACAGTTTAGAAGTCACCAGTTTATTGTAAGTTTACTGGGGAAATGATTAGGATATGTCACACAGTATGTGTGAAATATTATTCCTTTATAAAGAAGTTAAAATCTGTTCAGATGTGCATAATCCAAGTTAATCCCAAGAAACATTTGACTGGAAACTCAAACACAGTCAGAGCTTTCTATAAATATAGCATCAATTCCCCAGTGCTGTCATCCTAACCATTCAACTTTTGGACATTGGTACAGATGATCCTGGAGTAATTATAATGTCCACTATGTTTTAGGAATCAGTGGCCGTAAAGATGTAGCTAAAGACTCTATCCAGTAGAGTGAGCTTTGCTTGGCAGATCCAAGGGAAAGCTGTTCAGACATGTGATGCTAGAAAACCTCAGTCATCTGGTCTCTGTGGGTGATTCTGCTGACATTGATTTTATATATATATATATATTAAGTTTTCAGAACGGCTTCCACCAATTCCACTCCAATCCTTGCTCTGATTATTTCATACCACTTAAATCTACATGAAAGAAACTTTTCTTTATTTACTTATATGTAGTTTGTAACCTGAGTAGAATGTCTATTCCTGACCACAATGTCAAGTCTTTCTTGTTAATCAGTCTTCAGTACCTAAGACTGTACTGGGAAGTCAATGAACGTATTTGAATGAATAAATAAATGATTAAAGACTAAGTTACTATTCTGCTCTAAGTACTAAGCTATGGTTTGAGATCAGAGTAGTAAAAGTAACAGAGATATCCTTTTGCACATAACATTTATAGTGTTCTGGTGGAGCTTATGTTAATTGGATTCTTTTTTAAAATAATTTAATTCCTACCTGGTTTAAGTCACTGGTAATTCTACTCTCTATCTTTGAACTTGCACAAGGATATCACCAACCAGGTGACTTTACTATTTTTGGCACATCACAGATGTGCTTTCTTCACTAGTGAGAAGCCATCAATGTTTTCTGTTTAAGGTGCTGCTCCCTAGATCAACCTCCAATGATGACCCTAATTTCCTTGGTAGCTAGCCTTGGACTTGAAGATCACACACTCTTCTCAACACAGAACTCAAATTCTATGTACAGGACAACAGTTCTGCAAATTAAGTTTGATTTCTCCATTGGAGCAAGGAGAAAATCTGTGGAAGGCAGGAAGAGAATTTCCTGAAGGCAAGAGTCTAGTTGGGCTCCAGAAACCTATGCTTCAATATGAGGAGGAAGCTGGTAAGTGTGAGTTCCAGGCCTTGGTAGTGTCAGCTACAGATTTCTTAGTGTGAATGATATTTTCTGAGGAAGCTGGGGGGAAATCCTATAGCTGGTGTCATATTTTGTACTTATCAATCTCTATTCATGTATTTCTGTAATTACATTGGCCTCAGGAAAGGAATGTACATATACATATTGGAGTTATTTTTTACATAATGGCACTTGTCCTTGTCCCCTACTGTTATAAATTTCCCACTTTTTACCTTCCTGAATCCCATCTTCATTTTATTTTTCTCTTATTTTAATCCAGAACCTTCTGAAAATGTGAATACCCTAAAATGTTTTTCACTACCTGTGTTATTTTTCCATTTCTCTTGTTTTTGCCATTTATGGGCTGAATTAGTTATGGTTTTCCTAAGAAATATAACCAATATGATATATATCATTGTTATAGGAACTGGTTCATACAACTATGGGAACTAGTAGGGCTGAATTATATAGGACAGATCACAAACTGGAAACTCTTAGAATGATGAGGTTGAATTTTTCAAGGGAAAATGGCTAGCTGAAGTAGAGGCAGAAATTCTTCTTTCTGACTCCTAAAATTTTCAGTTCTGTTTTTTAGAAACTCAAACTGATTGGTTGAAGACACTCCTATATTGCTTGGGATAATCTCCTTAGTTGAATGTAGATCAGTCAGCCATATATACAATCAACTGGTAATGTATGCAAAGTGTTTGCTTGAATAACAACTGGAATCCACAACCTAGCCAAGTTGATATATGAAATTAGCACCACAAGGGAAAATATTTGAGATATACTGACATGAGCTTTGGTTGCTTTTTAACATTTTCATTCCACTAATAACAATCTATGCAATGATTGCAGGTAGGGAAAGAAGCCTTAAAAAAAAACCAAAAATGATATCCATGCAAAATAGCTGCAAGAAGGACAAATTCACCATCATGTCAATGATAAGTTTCATGGTTGTAAAAACTGATCACCCAAATAGAGATGCCATGAATTCAGCACAAGCATCTGACTGCAATTAAGAGTTTGGAATGAGTGCTGTTCCAGGAGAAAGTACTGGATAATACGAATGTAGGGAAGAAATTAACCTGAACTCAAAATCATAACATGAGTTCCTATGACATTACATTTGAATGAGAATGGATCATAAATAGATGCCTAGTCTTTGGAACATAATTTTGTCTTCAAAATTAATTAGATATTTGAGTTGAACTGGTACAAAAGAGAAAATCTATATGCATGCAGGGGAGTAATTCACCATGTATGTGTAAAAAGCATGAGAAAGAGTTTAACTGCAGTCTCTCACCAAATGATCAGCTTAGAATTATTATGTAAATAAATTAATGAATAAAGGTACATTAGCCAAACTTTAACAGCCTCTTATCTCTCATCAACAGCAGAAATCTTACACTGAGAAGAAAACTTTAAATGTAATGAGTTTGGAGAAGGTTCACACAGAATTCCTCACTGACCCAACATATATTAACTCTCATGTTTAAAAAACCTATGTTCCTGGGAATTCCCTGGAGAACAGGGGAGAAGAAGGGGTGCCATGCAGGATTAAGAAACAACAGACACATGAAGTTAGTTATGTGGGGTCAGGCGACTCAAGCTCATCAGGAACAAGGGCGGGAGCCCCAAATATACTGACATCCACATATTTATTGTACACTTACATGGGAACTGCTTTAGGAAGTATAATCAAAGTAAGATTATTTTTGAATATCTGTCATGCCTGCAAAGCTACAAAGTTTGGTTCACAGTTCCTGTCCCGGGAACTGTTTCTTTTTTATCAGAATACTCTCTATTCAGATCTCTTCGGGCACTTCAGTCAGTGTCCTTGAGAACATTTGCGTCTGTAGTTTCTTCATCAGCAGGGTATGGCATGCCTACGCCCCATGTCCTTCCTTGACTGTCAGCCAACTGCTCAAGCCCTCAGAGAACAATCTCCAACATCTCCCCTTTTTTATTTTTGCAGCACTAGCATGATAGAGGTCAAGGCAGCAGTCCTTAATTTGGATTCACATTGCTTTCTTTGGAAGCATTTCCAGACTATGCATAAAAGAGAAAAGAGAAGAATTAACATCACTATTAAGCTAATAATAAATCCTCCTAATGTTTTCAGCCAGGTTAGTAGATTTAGAGATTGTAGCCTTGAGCAATCCCATTCATAACATCAGTGCCTTCTAATAATTTTGGAATGTTCTTTTGCATTTCTACTACTCTTGCTTGAAGTTCATTAATATTTAGAGTTAAATTATCTTGAAGCCCTAATAAATGTCTTTTAATTTTTTCCCACTTATGTTCACTTTCATTATACAAGTATGGAGAGATACAGAAAGATATGATATACCAATTACACAACAAGTGCTGTTGCATTTTAAGCAATTGAATTTCATATCCTAACATAATTACAGTCTGTTCTAAGTCATCTGTATGCATCTTATCTATTTTAACCTGTTGAGTCCATACTTTACTTGCATTTTCATGCTATTTTTGCACATAATGTGCAGTTTGAATTTCTTGTGTTAAAGCCACTCCACCTACTGCAGCTGTAGTAGTGAGGGCCATGATTCCCAAGATTACCATAATTAAAGTACCAATAAATCTTTTGGTACATTTAAGCACATAATGTAAAGTTTTGAATAAAATGTGTATATCAGGTGAAGATTCCCATGGTCAAGTTTGGTGCACCCAAAGCCATACTCTTGCCTTCTTACAAGAAGAAAAGTCTTATTTTTGGAAATAGAAGAATTAAGACAGGTAAATGATTGACAATCAGAACATTGTATCTCTGATGAGGATGAATTAAAAGCAATTGTTCCTGCTAGAATAACATAAGGGTTAATCACACAAGCTTGAATATAACCAGTTTGATCAATTTTAAATTTAAGAGAATAGGTTGAATTTCTTAAAGAATAATTTCCTTTCCAAATATGAATAGGAGCTAGACTCATGGCCAGTTTGCAAATTGCTGTTTGTTGAGGACCTGAGTTAACAAAAGGAGATGGGGCTACCATTCCCATCCCATGCCACAAGATTTTATTTGTAGCATTGATATAAATCTCAGTAGAATAATTATTCACAGTAAACCAAGGTAACTTAACCAAACATTTTGAGTCAGGACTACAATTCTGAATTGCATACCCCTTAGGGGACCAATCTGTTATGATTCCATAGGAACCATTAATGAGTACTGACTTTTGTTTGGCATGGCATTGTATCCACTGAATATGCTCTGATTCAGGTGTCCATGTTTATGAATTTTTACATAAAGGCAGCTTATTAGGAACAGGCTGAGAAATTGATTTTTCTTTATATGCAAAGCTCATTCCAGAAAGCAAATGCAATTTAGCCAGAGAATTAATTTTCTTAGGAGTATAACCTAGCCATCTTTGAAGTTCTGATTTCAAACAAGGAGTATTATCATGGTTTTTAGAGACATAAAGGAAAGCCTTGAAATGCCATCATAGAGATATTAAATTTTTCTCTCTCCTCCTTCTGAAAGTAAGGGAGATGAGAATCAACTGGTCCAGGAAGATAAGTTGAATCATTAATATAAACAGCTATAGAATTATCTTGCCATGTGAAAGGTCTTAACAGTGGTGGTGGGGTTAGGTACATATGCCTAATAAGTATAATTTCTGCCTTAGTTATAGATATATTTAATACGGTTGCAAAGATAACAAACAACATCAGTTTACTTAAGTGCTTATTAAAGTGTAAGACAAGGTGACTTATGGTAGTTCAACCATGGTCACCAAAGTAAGGAACAAATTAAGTGTGTTTCTTTCCTTGCCTGACTCTTTAAGAGTTTCCTCAGCTTCCTGTGCTAACTTTTTTATTTGCCCACATGAAGGTGGCTTAGCTTGTTGGGTGTGGGGCATTACCACACATTGTTTCTTCTGTGGTTTCCTGCTCATATCTTGGCTAGATTCTTCTAGAAGGGATCCAGAGCAATGGCTGTCCATCATCTGTGGAAATACAAGCATATCCTTTTCCCCACTCTTCTACCCATCCGGGTTTTCATTCATTCATATCTAAATCTTTTCACCAAATAGTTTGTTCTAAAAATTGTGTAATACCTTTGACCAGTGTTTTTCTGTGGCTGTCTCAGAAACTTCTCCTCTGATATTGAAAAAATTTAATGTTATCATAGCTTGCCTACATTGATTTCTAGGAGTAGGAGAGAATATCTCCCCATTTCCCTGTTTTTGTTTTTGAAATTGCATTTGGAGTGTTTGATGAGCCCTTTCTATAATAGCTTGACCTTGAGGGTTATATGGGATTCCTGTTACATGCTTTATGTTCCATAATTGAAAAAATAATTGAACTTTTCTAGATATATAGGCTGGTCCATTATCTGTTTTTATTTGTGAGGGAATTCCTACATATCCAAAACATTCCAGAAAATGGGCAATAACATGTTTAGCTGTTTCTCCACTTAAAGGAGAAGCTACAATATAGCCAGAATAAGTATCAATGGAAACATGAACATAAGCCAATTTTCCAAATGAGAGGACATGTGTAAAGTCAGTTTGCCAGATTTCATTTGGTTGTAAACCCTGTGGATTCACTCTGGATGTGAATGGTATAGAATGTAAGGGACCACAAGTTGGACAACATTGAATAATTTGTTGAGCCTGAGCATGAGTTAAATGAAATTTTTGTTGTAAACCTTTAGAATTGCAATGTGTAAGATCATGCCATTTGGAAGCTTCTGCAGTTCCAATTAATAATTTATCAATTTTTTCATTACCTTCTATTACCTTCTTGGTTGTTTAAATAATTGATCTAAGTCAGAGCTGTCAATGCTTCAATTAACTGTTTCAATATTATGAATGACAGTAACAGAAATTGTGAATCAGCTATGATATTGAGAGAATTTGATTTATCTCTTATTAATTGAATAATTGCTGCTAATTCTGCTTTTTGTACTGAAGTACACCTGGTATCCCATACTTTTGTGTCTGGTCCATAATATCCAGCTTTCCCTGAATTATTGGCATCTGTAAAATAAGTATCAGCATTAGTTAAGGGTATGTCACTGATTATTCTAGGCAAAATCCAAGTAGTAAGCTTTAAAAATTGAAATAATTTTGTTTTAGGATAATGATTATCAATTTCATTTATATAATCAGCAAGGCTTATTTGCCAATTTAAATTAGTTTGATATGCACTTTCAGTTTGTTGTTTGGTAAGTGGAACAATGGTTTTCTCTGGATCTTGCCCACACAATTGTCTTAGCTGTAGCCTGCTAATTTAATATTAATTAAATATTAATAGACTCGTTTTATCTAGGTAAGTTGTTAATTTTTTTCTGAGTAGAATGAGGTAAAAATATCCATTACAGTATGGCTTCATGTTGTGTTAAAATTCCTGTGGGAGAACGTTCTGAGGGAAAAATTAAATGCCATACATGTACTCCAATTTGAATTATATGTAATTAAGCTGAATGAATATGTTCTTGAAGCCATTCTAATTCCTTTTCAGCTTGAATGGTTAACTTTCTGGGACTATCTAACTGAGGATCTCCTTTCAAAGTATCAAATAAATGATGTAAGGCGTAAGTATGAATTGCAAGCATGGGTCATAACCAATTAATATCTCCTAACAATTTCTGAAAGTCATTCAGTGTTTGCAAATGATCTTTTCTTACCTGAACCTTTTGAGGAGTAACAGTAGTTTTATCTACTGTACTGCCTGTCATGGTCAGGTTCATGTGTCAACTTGGCTAGCTGGTCGTACCTGTTTGTCTGATTGGGCAAGTGCTAGCCTGTCTTGCTATGAGGACATTTCATAGAATTAAATCATGATCAGGTTGGCTACATCCACAGCTGATTCCATTTGTAATCAGCTAAGGGGAGTGTCTTCTTTAATGAGTGATACTTAATCTAATCACTGAAAGCCTTTTAAGAAGGATTCAGAAGAGATAGACTCTCTTTCTGCTTCAGCTGGAGAACCTCTCCTTTAGAGTTCATCCAGACCCTCCATCAGAATCGTCAGCTTCACAGCCTGCCCTACTAGTCCTAGATTTTGGACTCTATGTTCCCATGGTTATGTGAGACACTTTTATAAATTTTATATTTATGAATATTTCCTGTTGATTCCGTTTCTCTAGAGAACCCTAACTAATACACTGCCCAAGTATTTATATGGAAACATTTTTTGAATTTTTTCTGGTGCTATATGTAATCCTACTTTATTTATTCTAAGCTTTGAAAATGAATTTGTAACTAGTCTTCTTGTTCCATGGCCACTAAAATGTCATCTATATAATGAATGATATATGCTTCAGGGTATTTGTCTCAGATAAGTTACAAAGCCAATCCAACATATCACAGGCATATTGTAGGGCTATTTAACGTGCCTTGAAAAACTTCCCACTGATATCTATGTACTGATTCTTGACAAATTGTAAATATTTACAGCTAGTAAATAGCCAGAAATGGTACAGGCCAACTGCTGGGGGAACATCAGCTACCAGACACATAGTGTACACCAGCTTGGACCAGGTAGAACAGCTGAGACCCCAAAAAGAACTCGCATTAGAAAGAACTGGATGCACTCTCTGGCTCCAACACTGCCCCAGGCAAGGGCAGAATTAAGCTTGTTTTAGAGACAAAGTAACTAGTCAGGTGAAAGGAGTTAATTCCCTAAAGGTTGTATCTTCCCCAAGAGAAAGGTGGATCCAGCTCAGGTGGAATCCCTCCTTCAAGGAATTCAGGCACCAGAGATAGGAAAAGTGAAGCAATTAAAGCCATCCTACAACCTCATCTGTGTCTAAACCATGTCCTGGCAAGGAGTCTGCTGAAGTTAAAGACACTACATCAATTTAAGCTCATGGGAAATGCAGGCCGAGAAGTGTCACTATGCTGGTCAGAATAGAAAAAGCACAGGGTCTAGAAGCGTCATAGGAAAGTCTAACAACCTGTTGGGTCTCACCCTCAGGGAAAACTGATGCTGGCTACTCTTTCCTCCTGGGCCTATCTTTCTTGGAAATTTTGACTGAGGTCTATAATATCTGAGAAGACCATCTTCAAAAAAAAAAGGGCGGGCCACAGTGGCTCAGCAGGCAAGAATGCTCACCTGCCATACCAGAGGACCCAGGTTCGATTCCCGGTGCCTGCCCATGTAAAAGAAAAAAAAACATATAGGCAAGGCAAGAAACTGAAAAACAAGAACTAAAAAATTCTGACCATGGGGGGTGGGGTGCAAGAGTAGATCAGTGGCAGTATTCTCACCTGCTGTGCAGGAGACCTGGATTTGATTCCTGGTCCTTGCACTTCCCAAAAAGTAAAGGAGCAAAACAAACAAATAAAAAATCAATAAATGGTGCTGCAATAATGGGACACTCACTAAAAAAATAATGAAATGTGACTCCACCATGCAGAATACACACACAAAAAAATTCTGAGGGGTTAAACAGAACCTATCCTAGAGGTCTAGAATAAGTTTAACTGAATTACAAAGAAAAGATAGAGAACAAAGCCATCCAGCAAGAATATCCTAGGTAAAAGAGTGAAAACAACTTCCAGAATAAATTACTTAAGGAAATCAAATGCTGAGACACCAGCAACAAATAATGAGTCATACCAGGAAAATTGAAGGTATGGCCCAGGAAAAGGAAAAATCAACACTTCATATGAGATTCAGAACTTGAAGCAACTAATTCAGGATGTTCAAACAGATATGGAACATCTCATCAAAAAATAAATCAATGAGTTGAGGGAGTATGTAAAGACAACATTGAGTGAAAAAAAAGAACTCAAAGATTTGAAAAAACAAATCACAGAACTAATGGGAATGAAAGGTAACACAGAGGAGATGAAGAGAAAAGAAAAAAGAAACAATAGAAACCTACAACAATAGATTTGAGAGGCAAAATAAAGGATTAGTGAACTAAAGGACTGGACGTCTGAAATCCGACACAAAAGAAAATATAGATAATGAATGGAAAATATGAACAGGGTCTCAGGGAACTGGATGACAACATGAAGCAAACAAATATACATCTTGTAAATGTTCCAGAAGGAGGAGAGAAGGGAAAAGGAGGAGTAAGACTATTGGAGGAAATAATCACTGAAAATCTCCTATCTCTTATGAAAAACATAAAATTACAGATCCAAGAAATGCAGTGTACATGAAGCACAATAGATCCAAATAGACATACTCCAAAACACTTATTAATCAGGTTGTCAAATGTCAAAGAGAAAGAGAGAATTTTGAAAGCAGCAAGAGAAAAGCAATCTATCACATATAAGGGAAGGTCAATAAGACTATGTGTGGATTTATCAGCAGCAACCATGGAGCCAAGAAGACAACGGTATTATATATTTAAGATTCTAAAAGAAAAACTTCCAACCAAGAATTTTATATCCAGCAAAATTGTCCTTCAAAAATGAGAGGGAGATTAAAATATTTTCAGACAAATTATCACTGAGAGAATTTGTGACTAAGAGACCAGCTCTGAAAGACATACTAAAGGGTGCACAACAGTCAGATAGGTAAAAGGCAGGAGAGAGAGGTCTGGAAAAGAGTGTAGAAATGAAGATTATCAGTAAAGGTAAAAAGAGAAAAAATAAATATAGTATATAAAATCCAAATGATAAAATGATAGAAGAAACTACTGCCTTTACAGTAATCACACTAAATGTTAATTGGTTAAACTCCCCAATAAAAAGACATAGACTAGCAGAATGGATTTAAAAGCAGGATCCATCTATATACTGTGAAGAGGAGACTTATTTTAGACTCAAGGACAAAAATAGGTTGACAGTGAATGGTTGGGAAAAGATATTTCATACAAACAACAATCAGAAAAGAGCAGGAGCAGCTATACTAATATCTGGCAAATTAGACTTCAAATGTAAAACAATTAAAAGAGACAAAGTAAGTCACCATGCATTAATAAAAGGAACAATTCAACAAGAAGACATAATAATCATAAATATCTTTACACCAAGTCAGAGTGTATATATGAGGCAAACATTAACAACATTGAAGGGAGAAGTAGACAGCTGTACCATAGTAGTTTGAGACCTCAAATCCCCTCTGTCATGAATGTATAGAACATCTATATAGAGGATCAATAAGGAAACAGAGATTTGTAATAATATCATAAATAAACTAGACTTAACAGACATTTACAGAACATTACACATCTGTCTAAAGTGTTCATGGATCATTCCCATGGATCGACCATATGCTGGGTCAGGAAACAAGTCTCAATAAATTTTAAAAGATTGAAATCATACTAAACACTTCCTCAGATAATGATGGAATGAAATTGGAAATCAATAACGGGCAAAGGGCCAGAAAAGTCACAAATATATGGAGGCTAAACAAGACACTCTTAAACAACCAGTGGGTCAAGGAAGAAATTAAAAGAGAAATCAGTAAATATCCTGAGGCAAATGAAAATGAAAATAAAACATATCAAAATTTATGGGATGCAGTAAAAGTAGTGCTCAGAGGGAAATTTATTGCCTTAAATGCATATGTTTAAAAAGAAGAAAGAGTGAAAATTGAAGAATTAACTGTTCACTTGGAAGAACTAGAGAAAGAACAGCAAACTAACCTCAAAGCAATCAAAGGGAAAGCAATAATGAAGACTAGAGCAGAAATAAATGAAATTGAGAACATGAAAACAATTGAGAAAATTAACAAAATTAGAAGTTGGTTCTCTGAGAAAATCAATAAAATCAATGAAGGCTTACCTAGTTTGACAAAAGAGGAGGGGGGAGGGGAAGAGAGAGAGAGAGAGAGAGAGAGAGAGAGAGGATGCAAATAAATAAAATCAGAAATGAAAGAAGAGACATAATAACTGACCCAAAGAAATAAAGGATGTAATGAGAGCATACTAGGAGCTACTATATGCTAATAAACTAGACAACATAGATGGCATGAACAACTTCCTAGAAAGGCATGAAAAACCAATATTGACTTGAGAAAAAATAGAGGACCTCAACAAACCAATCACAAGAGATTGAATCAGTCATCAGGAAGCTCCCAAAAAAGAAAAGCCCAGCAATAGATGGCTTCACACGTGAATTTTATTGAATATTCAAGAAAGAATTAGTACCAATCCTGCTCAAACTCTTTTAAAAAATGAAAGAGGAGGGAAAGATACCTGCCTCATTCTCTGAAGCAAACATACCCTAATACCAAAGCCAGACAAAGATACTATGAGAAAAGAAAATTACAGACCAATCTCTTTAATGAATATAGATGCAAAATACTTGCAAATAAACTCCAGCAGCACATTTAAAAATTGTACACTATGACCAAATGGGATTTATTACAGGTATGCAAGGATGATTCAGCATAAGAAAATCAATTAGTGTAATACACATATCAACAATCCAAAGTAGAAAAACCACATGATCATCTTGATTGATGTGGAAAAGGCATTTGACAAAATTCAACACTCATTCTTGATGAAAACACTTCAAAGGATAGGAATAGAAGGGAAATTCCTCAACATGATAAAGGGAGTATATGAAAAACCCATAGCTACATCATCCTCAATGGGGAAAGACTGAAAGCTTTCCCCCTAAGATCAGGAACAAGACAAGGATGCTCACTGTCACCATTGTCATTCAACATTGTTTGGAAGTTCTAGCCAGAGCAATTAGACAAGAAAAAGAAATAAAAGGCATCCAAATTGGACAGGATGAAGTAAAACTCTGTTTCCCGATGATATATTATATGTCAAAAATCCTGAAAAATCTACAGCAAGGTTCCTAGAACCAAAAAATGAGTACAGCAAAGTGGCAGGGTACAAGATCAACACCCCCAAATCAGTAGTGTTTCTATATGATAGTGATGAGTAATCTAAGGAGGAAATCAAGAATAAGTTCCATTTACAATAGGAACCAAAAGAATAAAATATTTAGGAATAAATTTAACTAAGGATACAAAAGACCCATGCTCAGAAAACTAAGAGGAATTGCTAAAAGAAGTCATGAAGGACCTAAATAAATGGAAAGGCATACCGTATTCATGGATTGGAAGACTAAATACAGTTAAGATGTCAATTCTCTCTGAATTGATGTGTAGATTCAATGTAATACTAATTAAAATCCCAGAAACTTACTTTGCAGAAATAGAAAAACCAATTACCAAATTTATTTGGAAAGGCAGGGTGCCCCAAATAGCTAAAAATATCTTGAGAAAGAAAAACAATGAGGGAGGTTGCACACTACCAGACTTGAAAGCATATTATGATGCTACAGTGGTCAAAATAGCATGGTACTGCCATAAAGATAGGTATACTGACCAATGGAATTGAATTGAGTATTGAGAAGTAGACACTGTCATCTATGGACAATCGATCTTTGACAATGGACAAGGTGGTCAAGCCAACTCACATGGGAAAGAGCAGCACCTACAATAAATGGTGGTTGGAGAAGTGAATATCCATATGCAAAAGAATGAAAGAGAATCCATATCTCACACTTTATACAGAAATTAATTCAAAATGGATAAAAGACTTAAGCATTAGAGTTAAGACCATAAAATGTTTAGAAGAAAATGTTGGGAAATATCTTATAAATCTTGTAATAGGAGATGGTTTACTAAACCTTACACCTAAAACCTGAACATTGAAATAAGAAATAGATAAATGGGAACTCCTCAAAATTAAACACTCTTATGCATCAAAGAACTTCATCAAGAAAGTAAAATCCAGTTTATACAATGGGAGACAATATTTGGAAACTACTTATCCAAATATTGGATAAGATAAGGGCAGTATCCAAAATATATAAACAGATTATTCAATTCAACAACAAAAAGACAAACAACCCAACTAAAAAATGGGCAAAAGACATGAAAAGACACTTCTCAGAAGAGGAAATACAAATGGCTAAAAGGCACATGAAAAGATGCTCAACTTCACTGGCTATTAGGGAAATGCAAATCAAAATCACAATGAGGTATCATCTGACACCCACTAGAATGGTCATTTTCAAAAAAACAGAAAATGAAAAGTGCTGGAGAGGCTCTGGAGAAAGAGGCATACTTATACACCATTCGTGAGAATGTAAAAAGGTTCAACCACTCTGGAACACATTTTTGTGGTTCCTTAGGAAGCTGAATATAGAATTGCCATATTATCTAGCAATCCCATTATTAGGCATATATTTAGAGAACCTAAGGGCAAGGACACAAATGGACATTTGCACACCCATATTTATAGCAGCATTATTTATGTTTGCCAAGAAATGGAAACAGCCCAAATGTTCATCAATGGATGAGTGGCTAAAGAAACTGTAGTATATACATGTGATGGAATATTATGCAGGTGTAAGACAGAACAATGTTATGAAGCATGCAACAACATGGGTGAACCTTGAGGACATTATGCTGAGTTAAATTAGTCAAAAAACAAAAGGACAATACCATATGGTTTCACTAATGTGAACTAATATTGATGAGTGGACTTTGAAGTTGAAGTTAAGAAAGAAGGTCATTAGGAAATAGAACTCAAGTAGAGATTGGGCATTTGGTGCTGAAGGAATATAGAGTGTACAACAAAACTGTTCTAATTTGCAAGCTGTCAGAATGCTATATACCAGAAATGGGATGGCTTTTAAAAAGGGGAATTTAATAGGTTACAAGTTTACAGTTCCAAAGCTGAGAAAATGTCCAAATTAAAACAAGGGTATGTAAGTATCCAATCTGAGGCATCCAGGGAAAGATACCTTGGTTCAAGAAGGCAGATGATGTTCAGGGTTTCTCACTTAACTGTAATGACACATGGGGAACACGTCAAAGTCTGCTAGCTTTCTCTCCAGGCTTCTTGTTTCATGAAGCTCCCCAAGAGGAGTTTTTCTTTTTCATCTCCAAAGGTCTCTGACTGTGTGGGCTCTCATGCTCTTAAGATTTTTCCAAAATTGTTCCCTCTTAAAGGGCTCCAGTAAGCAACCCCACCTAGTATGGCTGGAGACACATCTCCATGGAGACCATCTAATCAAAAGTTACCACCCATAACTGGGTGTGTCACATCTCCATGGATAATAAAAATACTCCCATCCAGCAATATTGAATGAGGATTAAAGGACATGGCTTTTCTGGGGTTCACAACAGATTCAAACAAGCACAAGGACTGATTATAAAAATTCAGAAACGGATAATACAATACTGCAAGATTGTAGCACAATAATATAAATAGACAATGAAGCTGAGTATCAGTATGATTGAGGGATAAGCGCTGGGGGCATGCATGAAACCAGAAGGAAAGATAGAGGATTAAGACTGAGACAGTATAATTCAGGAATGCTTAGAGTGGACAATGATAATGATTAAATGTAGAAATTTAAAAAAAAAAACATTTTTTGCCTGAAGAAGAACAAATGAATGTCAATGTTTAAGTGTGCTGAAAATGGATGGTATATGGGAAAAAGTAAAATCAATGCAAGCTAGGATATATAGTCAACAGTAACATTATAATATGCTTCCACTGCATTTAACAAAGGCATTATGTCAAAACTAAATGTCAGCAGGTGGGGGGCATGGGGAAGGAGTATGGATTTTTTGTGGAAAAAAAGAAAATGTCTTCATGGTAGATTATGGTGGTGAAGGCATGTCTATATACTTAGGTTGGATTGTAGGACGTGTGAATAAAACTATTGAAAAATGAACAGAGAAAAACTAATGCTAGAGAAACTCCAGAGAAAGAGATGTGATTATTCACTATCAGTAAGGAAACTGAGAGGTGTAGCCCCTTGGAGAGCTGTGTGGTGGTTGCGCAGGAGGCTAGTGATGTGGTTGTGATATGAACCTGAAACCCTGTTGCTCAGTAAATACCTGGAGGAACTGAGTGTGGGGACATGAATGGACATTTACACACTGGTGTTTAGCACACTGGTGTTTATGGCAGCAGTATTTGTAATTCACAATGGATGGAGGTGGCCTAAGAGCACAATGACTAAGGAATAGAAGGGGGAACTATGTTATATACATACAATGGACTACTGAGTGGTCTTAAGAGAGAATGAAGTTGTGAGATATGCAACTAGGTATACGAACCATAAAGACTATATGTTGAATGAAATGTCAGGAGGAAAGAGAGAAATATTATCATGCCTCAATCATATGGACTAATTATAATATAAAAACCCTGTGAACTGAAGTTGAGGGTATGGGTTATCAGGTTGGGGGCTATGTAAAGGGTTTAGAAGGTGAGCTTTTACAGCAGCCACATATATTCAGTTGTTAACTGCCATTTCTAAATTCTGAGATACTGAGCTATTTGCATATTACCTGGTTGTTCCCAGAAACTTCGGGTATGTATGTGACACCTGAGATTCAGAGTTAGACCACTGAAGGTATAAAAGTCAGTAGTACCTCATACAGGAACTGTTTAAAAAGTTGAAACCCCATACAGGAACAGTTTAAAAAATTGAAACAGGGGTCAGACTTAGAGTATATAAATGAAACTGATCTCGATAGGACTAAGGTAGAGCAGAATACAAAGTAAAGGATGATGTTGTCCATATTTTAAAACCTCAAGTTCAACTTCCATGTGAGAGCAAAATTTATTTGGTGCAAAATTTATATTTTGGGTAGGGCATTACAATTTAACTTGTATGGTCAGTTTAGTTGAACATCATAAGTATATGAAATCTTGAATAGGGCATGAAATTTTGTTCGTATATCCAGGTTAGTGGGATGCCCTGATATATCAGAGTAATGTGGGCAGTGAATAAAGAAGTATTTGCAAAGTCCTCTTGGGGGAATGGGGAGAAAGGAGAAAATATTCAACTTTCCCATTTAGAGAATTTCTGATATTCTTGCATGCAGTTGAGACAACCAAATCAATAGGCCGAGCCCTCATTCTTGGGATTTGTCTCTATGAAACTTATTACAGCAAAGGATTGGGTAAACCTACTTAAAATTAGGCCTAAAAATCACCTCCAAGAACCTCTTTTGTTGCTCAAATGTGGTCTCTCTCTCTCTCTAAGCCAACTAAGCAGGTGAACTCACTGCCCACCCCCCTACATCAGATATGACTCCCAGGGCTGTAAATATCCCTGCAATGTGGGACAGAACTCCTGGGATCAGCTGGGACCTGGTATCAAGGGATTGAGAAAGGGTTCTTGACCAAAACAGGAAAGAGAGAAATGAGACAAAGTTTCAGTGGTGAGAGATTTCAAACAGAGTCAAGAGGTTATCCTGGAGGTTATTCTTAATGGATTATATAGATATCACTTTTGTTCATGATGGACTAGAGTGGCTGGAGGGAAGCCCTGAAACTGTTGAGCTGTGTTTCAGTAGCCTTGATTTTTAATGATGATTGTATAAAAATATAACTTTTACAATGTGACTGCATGTTTGTGAAAACCTTTTATCTGCTCCTCCTTTTATCCAGGGTATGGACAGATGAGTAAAAAAATATATATGGATAAAAAATAAATAAATAATAGGGAGATAAAGTGTAAAATAAATTGTGTAGATGGAAAATACTGGCTGGCAATGAGTGGGAGGGATAAGGGGTATGCTATGTATGAGTTTCTCTTTTTTTATTTCTTTTTCTGGAGTCATGCAAATGGTCTAAAAGATGATCATGGTGATGAATACACAACTATGTGATGAGATTGTGAGCCATTGATTATACACCATGTATGGAATGTATGCGTGTGATGTGTCAATAAGAATAGTTTTAAAAAATGCCTTTTAACTGGCCTAGCCCTGGGCTACAGTTTAATACCTGCAGGGGATCTGAGAACACTCACAGTTGGGGAAATCCTGTTCATCCTTTTTGCCTCCAGAAAACACTGAGACAAAATTAAATGTTTACTTTGTGTCTTACCTGGGAGGCAAAGGGATGCATAACTGATTATCTTGGCATCCTAGAGTTCATAGTTAAAAGGAAGAACTGGAGAGATAAAGGCCAAAGGCTAGCAGAATTTGGCTTTTGTTCTGGTTTGTTAGCTGTTGGAATGCAATATACCAGAAACGGAAAAGCTTTTAACAAGGGGAATTTAATGAGTTGCTAGTTTACAGTTCTAAGGCCAAGAAAATGTCCCAATTAAAACAAGTCTATAGAAATGTCCAATCAAAGGCATCTGGGGAAAGATACCTTGGTTCAAGAAAGCCGATGAAGTTCAGGGTTTCTCTCTCATCTGGAATGGCACATGATGAACACGGTAAGCGTTCCTCTCTCATCTGGAAGGGCACATGGTGAACACGGCGTCATCTGCTAGCATCTTCTCCTGGCTTCCTGTTTTATGAAGCTCCCTGGGAGGTGTTTTCCTTCTTCATCTCCAAAGGTCGCTGGCTAGTGGACTCTGCTTCTCGTGGCTATGTCATTCTGCTTTCTCTGAATCTCTGATTCTCCAAAATGTTTCCTCTTTTATAGGACTTCAGAAACTAATCAAGACCCACTCAAATGGGTGGAGACATGTCATCCCTTAATCCAGTTTAACAACCATTCTTAACTAAATCACATCATCCAGGGAGATGATCTCATCACAGTTTCAAACACACAGCATTGAATAAAGATTATTCTACCTTTATGAAATGGGATTTATATTAAAACATGGCTTTTCTTAGGGGGCATAATTCCTTTCAAACCAGCACAGCTTTCATCCCTGAACACTGGGTTATGGGCCCAACATATTCCTAGTCCAACACTGATATTTAAGTTAAGATCTTTAAGTTAAGTGATTCTCACTCTCCCAGCTGCTTCCCAGTGGAAATGCACACAGCTTTCACAGTAATATGGTCCGTTGTTTTCATGTAGCTTGTCAATGCTACAAAAAGGAATTTGGAAAAATATGGATGAACCCCACAAATTGCAACTCTGAAGTAAGAATTGTGGCAAAATAGATGGTGGGTGTACTTTTATGGCAGACTGTTACCCTGAGAGTTACTCACAGGGTTCTTTTTTAAAAATGAGAATAGATCATAAAAGAGCTAAGACAGGTATTATTCTGAACTTTGTACTTGGTTTCCACAGGAACTTCACAGTAACAGTCAGATTCTGTATTCTTCCTCTGATGACAGAGAGGCAGGGAGAGAGAGTTTAAGATACTCCAGACACGGTGATAGGTGAAGACCAATACTCAGGCAGCTCAGCTTCTAAGACACTTAATTACACCTTCTAGGGTATGGCCATTATAGACTTCAAGGTGCTGGGAGGTGGATCAGACTCCATGATCAAAAGTCTATCAGGAACACAGTTCATTTTCTCTATGTAAATCTAGCCTTGAAATTCTAATTAATTTGTTAAATTTTCACTCCCTGGGTCCAATGTTTACTTGCCATAGTGGCAGCTAATATAAGAAATTCACAAAAAAGAAAAACTGAAGATGTTTCTTTACATACACCCTGGAAATCCCTTCAACCTCCATGCCTATGATTAACTCTCAGGAATTCCTTGGGGGCAGTTCTAGGAGCTGGCTGCGAAGGAGGGGCCTCAACTGCTCCTTGTGCTTAAGCAGCAACCCTCAAAGTTTCAGGGCTCCTTTGACTCCTGAAACTCTGTGCACTCTGGATTGGGAACACTGGGTTGGAGCTCCCATGCTTCCAGGTGGCAATTGTTATCATTAGAAAACAGAATCCTAGATAGTCAGAACCCCCTTCAGAGAAACAAGTCTATATCTTGGTGAGAAAGTGAGTTTATCAAGGAACCCATGACAAACTTACCAAGACCAGTTCAGAGTGGGAAGGGTGGTTTGGGCCTTTATAACCCAAACAGACAAAGAAATGACAAAGGTCCAGAAGAAGTCAGAAAGAAAAGTAAAAAAAAAATAAATAAAAGTCACAAGATTCATTAAAATTAAGTAATGGTCCCTTGCTTCAATTTGTTTGGTCAGCATAGCTATTATCTGGTAGGTCCTTCTTTGTTGACCATTCAGGCTTTTGATCTTGCCCTTCAAAAAGGAGGATGGTGCTGATATTAGTTTAGGTGATGTTTCATTTTTGTAAGCAGAGCAAGGGAGGGTTTCTGGAAACAGAGAGTAAGTTTTTCTGTTGTTGATATTAGACCAACAGTAAATTATTCCAACAAGGGCTGTTTTTGCTTACAATAATAACTTCAAGGCTGCATGAGTGACGTGGTCGTGAAAAGACAAAAACATTTATTTTGCTACCGAAGACTGTAGAATTATATTGAGTATTTTTTTCTATCTATCCAGCTATCCCAATGAGATTCTGGACAGGTTACCTTCCTTGAGCCCCAATAAATACACCAACAACTGTGGATATCTCGTAACTGGGCAAGGGGCAGGGTTGGTGCAATGGAGGCAGGGAGGACTCTAGGTAAGCCAGCCTCCTTGGGGAGGCACCTGGAAGGCCACAGGTGCACAAGCTTTGTAATGCACTAGGCGCTTTTCCCTGTGATTGTCCAGATGGGTGGGGACGGGGATAAAAGCCTAGGTCCCAAACCTGGTGTGGGCAGGGGAATCTGGGCCTGGGAGGCTTCCCAGCTCCTATTCCTCCTGTGGATCCTACTTTCTGAATCTGTAGTGTTGACTGCAGTGAGGAGTTCCCTTCAGCCAGGCTGAGTCTCCTAGAAGGAAATGAACAGTCCTAGCACAAGTTCATTGATTCGGCCAGAGGGAGAGGGGGTTCCATTTTCACTACCCGGCAGACCCGAAGCTTCCTGCGTTGTGCACCGCCAGCCGGCAGATGGCGCGCCTAGCCTCATATTCTGACCAAACAGCGCCAGAAACGCCTTCCTGTTCTTCCCCACCACCGGGCGCCACCTCCACGAGAAAGACTAACTTCGCTCCCGCGGGACCCACGGGAGGGTTGTTCACGGCTCTGTGACTTCTCCGCCCGCGTCCCTGTGAGTAAATAGCTTCCTATTCGCTCCTAACGCTGAGGAGTGACCTTTCTTGCGGTCCTTCGAGGTGTTTTTTTTTTTCCTAAATTGCAAGCCCAGAACCTTCATTTTCGACGTTGTGCCCGTGTAATCTCTACTTTCTCAGAGTGTATTTTCGCAAGACTTACTTTACTGAAAATCCCCTCATTTAGGGCTTTGCTAGCTCGAAATCTGACATGCCGTAGGACTGTACGGATTCTGGGCACTTGCTGGAGGCAATTCTGATAGAGATTCAGAGGGGAAGGGCATCTACAATACTGAAACGGATATGCAAAATATTTCAGCCGTCCAGTGGAGCAGTTGGGGACAGGCTGGTCCTGGCTGAGGCGTATCAGAGCCTGAGGTGAAAAGAAAAATGGTGCTCTTAGTTATACAGTTTTGTTACTTATTTTATTAGCTAATTTTTCCTGCATCACATACATAGTTGGAAAAAAAGGTTGAAGAATTTATAAGTATGTATACTACAACTCCTTAGGTTGATTTTAAATGATATTTTCTCCAAATTCCAACATTTATAATTACTTTGCTGGCTGTAATAAAAACACACTTTTGAGTACAGTTTTTGAAGTATACTTTAAAAAGTCATCTTGTTGTGTAGTTAAGACATTGCCATGTTGCAGAATTTCCCATGACCGAATGAGACTCTTCAATTATTTTTAAGTTTAGCTTGCTTTATGAAAATGCCTTTTGTTTCAGTGTAACTGATACTGTTTTAAAAATATATAGATAGATCAATAGTGGTTATACTTGCTCAGCATGAGAATGCCCTAAATGCCCCTGAATTGTACACTTTAAATTGGTTAGTTGTCTGATATGTGAATTTTACAAGATATGTGACCTCCAAATTAGGATGTTTGCACTAAGTGAAATTCATGCATGAACAGAAATAGGCTTTTAATGTTCAGAAGAAGATTGTGATTTTCAATACCTACTATTGCATACTAATTAAAACTCCTTAAGATGAAATTTGTACAGGACTTAAGTTATCAGTTTATTGGTACTTCAGGCTGTTTTTTTTTGTAAATCAGATGTATTCATTGGAAGTAAATTTCTCCTATGGAAAATTCAAACTCTGTACTTAGTTTAATTTTGTGACTTTCTGTGGAAAGATGAACTCAGTAAATCTACAGTGTCTTTGAGAATGTGTTCATATGTCTACTTAACATTAATCAGATACACCCAAGGGGGGATAGGCTTAATAAGCATCCACCCTTATATATTATGAGGCTCTTTATTAAGTTTTATTAACTAATTTATCTTGATTCAGTATATCATCTCACACTAATAAGTCACATAAATATATGCAAACTATTTTCAACAAGAATTTTTTATGTCAACATAATACATTTTTTCATTTATACAGTATATATATATATATATGATATATCTGATATTGTATAAACATTGAGTAAATGTTAATTTGTGCATGAAATACCCTGATATCATTTGCTCCCCTCCCAGGTTGACACATAATGGTGAATTCCAATATTTTATAAACTCCCACACTTTTCCACCTTGCAAATCCCTGTTGTGATCAAGTCATTACCTCTTTCCCTCATTGTTACTAATCTCTCCCAAGAGACTCCTGGAGAGGAAATATAGAAAGAGCCCCTGAAACACACCTTAGCAGACTGACAAAAGACAGTCAAGTACAGAAAATCAGTCTCCAAAACCTGCAGCAGAGGATAGAGTTCCTATGAGAAACTGGATATACAAATATCTCAGTGTTTCCAAAACTCCCCCAAATCATTCAGGACACCAAAGACATAGTGCTATTAATATAATAATGACACATTTCCTCCTTAATAACACAGACTCTTAAAAGGTCGATTCCTTTCACAACCTTGGTTGAACTGCATTTTGGTAGATTTGGCTTCTCGGTATTTTAATAGCATAGTAGCAACATGGGCATGTTTAAAATGAATTTATTTTGAGATAATAACAAATGTATAAAAAATTTTAAGAGGTAGGTACAAAGAACTCCTGATCCCTTCACTAAGATTTCCCCTGTTGTTATAATTTTTCCACATTTGCCCACTAACATACATTTCGCAAAAATACTCCAGTGTATTTATTTACAAAACCAGAACACTTTCCTAGAAAACTCCAAATCAGAAAGTCAACTGCTTCCATTCTGTAATCCCATTCACAGCCTTCTTCAACTTTTATACACTGTCCCACCCTTCCCAGACTGTCTCAAAAATTCTATTTTTCTACTTATCTTTTTCCAGTCAACTTCAATATGGAACTCTTCCTGAGAGGTTCCTTCATTTTCACATCTTTGACCAATTTAAGGAGTACAAATGACCCCAACATGGGTCTGCAGTGTTTCCTCATGAGATTTAGGCCATGCATTCCCAGAAGGAACTCAGTCAGAAACTATGCTGGGATTTTGTACATTTTCCTTTTAAACCAACTTGTATCCCAAGCAGATTTTCTAAGATTTTGCCCAGCTAAATCCTTAAGGTTTCAGCTAATATATCTGTTCTTTCCAAGAGGTTTGTTCCACTTTAACAAATGAAGTCCTTCGATGCTATGTATGCAAGTTAACATTGTCATTTTTACTTTGAATTATTCCTTCTAAACTAAACTTTAAACACAACAGGGCAGATGACTGATTGTTTTATTTGCCTGGATAGTTCCATTTACTATCATAGCCCCGACTCAAAGAGATCATGACTTCCCTTAAGAATGTTGCATAATGGAATGGCCAGAGTAGAAAGAAAAATAGTAACATAAAAAATAGAATACATGATTGCCTAAAATTTCTGCTTTTAAAATTTTGCTGTTTTTTTCTAGAACAGTAATTTTTTTTCAAATGTAATTTTATTGGGATATATTCATATACCATAATAGGTTCTTTTTTCAGAGCAGTGAATTTTTTTAAACATTTTTTATTGTAAAATATACATACAAAAAAGTAATAAATATCCAAGTACATTTTACCAAATAGTTATAGAACAGATTTTAAAATTTGGTATGAGTTATAGTCCATGATTTTTCATTTTTTGTTCTAGCTGCTCCAAGATAGTGGAGACCAACAGAAATATTAATATAATGATTCAGCAGTCATACTCCTTTTTTAAATCTTACCTTCTCTGTTATACTTCTTCTCTTTAAATAACATATATACATAAAAGCAATAAATTTCAAAGTACATCGCAACATTTAGTTGTAGAACAGAGTTCAGAGTTTGGTATAGGTTACAATTCCACAATTTTAGGTTTTTATTTCTAACTGCTCTTAAATACTGGAGAGTAAAAGAACTGTCAGTATAATGATTCAGCACTCATGCTCATTTGTTAAACATAACCTTCTCTGTATAACTCCTTTGATTTTTTCCCGACTCTTTAGGGTGTTTGGACTATGCCCATAATAAATTTTTCACTTTGGAAGGGGCTGTTGATGAGATGGGATAGGGGGATGGAACTAGTTCATGTTCTGGAAGGCCTGGCCCCTCTGCATTTCAGGACTTATCTGTTCCAGTGACCCATTTGGAGGTTGTAGGTTTTTGAGTTACCCTAGTGCATGGAACCTTTGTAGAATCTCATATAATACCTAGGTATTCTTTAGGATTGGCAGGAATGGTTTTGTTTGGGGTTTGGCAAGTTATGCTAGGTAGCAGTGTCTAACTGAAGCATGTGTATGAATGTGACCTCCAGTGTATCTTTTCTGCTCTATTTGAACTCTGTCAGCCATTGATACCTTATTTGTAATACTTTTTACCCTCTTTTGGTCAAGATGGCATTACTGATCCCATGGTGCCAGGGCCAGGATCATCCCTGGGGGGCATCTCCCATGCTGCCAGGGAGACTTTCGCCCCTGGATGTCATGTCCCATGAAGGGGAGAGGGCAGTGGTTTCACTTACAGAGTTGGGCTTAGAGAGAGAAAGGCCACATCTGAGCAACAAAAGAGGTCCTTTGGAGGTGACTCTTAGGTGTACCATAGGTAGGCTAAGCTTGTCTGCTACATACATAAGCTTCACAAGAGCAAGCCTCAAGATCAAGGGCTTGGCCTATTGATTTGGGTGTCCCTAATGTTTGGCACAGTATCTGGGGTTTCTCTTTGTGGTAAAGTCTAAAAATTCCATAATTTTTCTCCCATCCCTCAAGGGACTTTGCCAATATCTGCTTAATCTACTCTGGGATAATCCAAGCATTACTTTAAGCTATACAGTATTAAAGACTCTCATTCTTATTTTGGACTCCCTGTGTTTGATTGTTTAAATCATCTCTCCAGACAAGTTGAGTTAGATTATGTGCTACAGAAAACCTAGGTTCTGTACATAATAAAACTTTCTTCCTTTGGTCTCAAAGGATAGGTGAAGTTCTAAAATACATACAATGTCTTCTTTACCCCGTATTCTGAATTACCTTAACCTGACTTGATCAGCTTCATTCTTATCTCTAAATACTAGGCTATACATATATAAAACAGCTCCTCAAAATCCAGAAATAACAATTACCACTCTAGATTAAATGTGACTGCTATAAGAGTTTACAATCTAGACCCCAGATTTCTTGTAAGTATTTTCTAAATGAGATCATTCAGTATTTGTTCTTTTGTTTCTGGCTTATTTTACATCACCAAATGTCCCACAGGTTCATTTACATTGTTGCATGCCTCACAACTCCATTCCTTTTTGTAGCAGCACCATGTTTGATCATACGTTTACACCATTGTTTGCCAGTCTACTCAGTCAGTGAGTCCTTCAGCCACCTCTGTCTACTGGGCCTCATGTAAAATGTACAAAGTTAACAGTCTGTCAACACTCTCATTTTCAAATAATTTTGTTGTTTCCAAGAGAAAGATAGCCAATAAACATATTCTAACCAAATAGAAAATCCAAACCTCTCCCTAACTCTTGTCCCTTCCCCTATTATGTACTCCTGGTATCGCTGAGGTAATGTTGATATTTTCCTGTTAAACATAGCCCAGTGCATGCAATATCATTTTCCCCTATATCCCAAAATTATACACTCTTTGTACAAGATTCATATCTTTGCAGTAGTTCATGTTAGAACTTAGTTATATTTTTAGTGTTAATTGCTCTGACACAAGTCTATACAATCCTTTTCAATCATGTTCTCCTTCAATATGGTAATAATATTTATAGACCCTCTAGTGAACTGCCTTCACTTCTGTCTGTTCCCTTACAATTAAGTTCAACCTCAATCTCATCAGCAAACTGTATACCCATCTCAAGATTTTGTTTATCTCTAGGTACCCTATATCCTGTATTATGAGCCTTCTGTTTCATCTTTACCATGGTCATAAAAGTGAAATGATACAATATCTGTCTTTTTGTGTCTGGCTTATTTCACTCAGCATTATGTCCTCAAGACTCATCCATCTTGTCACGTGGTTCAGGATGTCATTTCATCTTACCGCTGCATAATCCATGGTGTGTATATGCCATATTTTGATAATCCACTTGTGTGTTGATAGGTTCTTGCATTGTTTCCATCTTTTAGCAGTTGTGAATAATGCTGCTGTGAACATCAGTGTGCAAATCTCTGTTTGTGTCACTGCTCTCAGCTCTTCTGAGTATATAATGAATAGTGGTATTGCTGGGTCATAGGGCAACTTGAGATTTAGTTTTCTGAGGAACTGCCAGATTGTCTTCCATAGTGGCTGTACCATTATACATTCCCACCAGCAATTCATAAGTATCCAGATTTCTCCACATCCTCTCCAACATTTGTAGTTTCCTGTTTGTTTAACAGCAGCCATTCTTATAGGTATGAAGTGGTATCTCATTGTAGTCTTGATCTTCATTTCCCTTATAGTTAATGAGAATGGACATCTCTTCATGTTTTTTTTTTTAGCCATGTGTATTTGCTCTTCCAGAAAATGTCTATTCATATCTTTAGTCTACATTATAGTTGAGTTGCTTGGTCTTCTGTTCTTGAGTTGTATGATTTCTTTATGTGTACAGGATATCATACCTTTATCCAATGTGTGATTTCCAAATATTTTCTCTCATTGAGTTGGCTGCTTCTTCATCTTTTTGGCAAAGGCTTTTCAGGTGCAAAAGCCTTTGACTTTGAGGAGTTCCCATTTATCTATTATTTTCTTTTCTTGGTTGTGCTTTGGGTGTAAAGTTTAGGAAGCCATTGATACTTTGTCTCATTTCATTCTTCCCCCTTTTGGTCGAGAAGGTTTTCTCAATCCCTTGATGCTCAGTTTCAGGTCATTCTAGGGTTTTTCTCAATCCCTTGATGCTGAGTCTCAGCTCATTACTAGTTCTTGAAGAGTTTCCCCACATTTTCTTCTAGAAGCTTTATGGTACTGGGACTTATATTTAGGTGTTTGGTCCAATTTGAGTTAATTTTTGTAGAGAGTGTAAGGTAAGGGTCGTCTTTCATTCTTCAGTTTATTAATATCCAGCTCTCCCATGCCCAATTATTGAAAGACTATTTTGTCCTAGTATAGTCGATTTGGGGGCCTGTTGAAGATTGGTTTACCATAGATTTGGTGGTCTGTTTCTGCACTCTCAATTTGATTCCATTGGTCAATACTTCTGTGTTTGAGCCAGTACCATGCTGTTTTTTTTTTTAATTTATTAATTAAAAAAACTAACAAATGAAATAAAAATTAACATAATCAGTAATTCACAATATTATCACTTAGTTGCATATTCATCATTTCTTAGAACATTTGCATCCATTCAGAAAAAGAAATAAAAAGACAATAGAAAAAGAAATAAAACGAAAACAGAAAAAAAAGAAAATTATAACTACCATAACCCTTACCCCTCACTTTCGCTGATCACTAGCATTTCAAACTAAATTTATTTTAGCATTTGTTCCCCCTATTATTTATTTTTATTCCATATATTCTACTCGTCTGTTGAATAAAGGTAGATAAAAGGAGCATCAGACACAAGGTTTTCACAATCACACAGTCATATTCTGAAAGCTATATCATTATTCAATCATCATCAAGAAACATGGCTACTGGAACACAGCTCTACATTTTCAGGCAGTTCCCTCCAGCCTCTCCCTTACATCTTGAATAACAAGGTGATATCTACTCAATGCGTAAGAATAACCTCCAGGATAACCTCTCGACTCTGTTTGGAATCTCTCAGCCATTGACGCTTTGTCTCATTTCACTCTTCCCCCTTTTGGTCGAGAAGGTTTTCTCAATCCCTTGATGCTCAGTTTCAGCTCATTCTAGGGTTTTTCTCAATCCCTTGATGCTGAGTCTCAGCTCATTCTAAGATTTCTGTCCCACGTTGCCAGGAAGGTCCACACCCCTGGGAGTCATGTCCCATGTAGACAGGGGGAGGGTGGTGAGATTGCTTGTTGTGTTGGCTGGAGAGAGAGGCCACATCTGAGCAACAAAAGAGGCTCTCTTGGGGGTGACTCTTAGGCCTAATTTTAAGTAGACTTGACCTATCCTTTGTGGGGTTAAGTTTCATATGAACAAACCCCAAGACTGGGGGCTCAGCCTATAGCTTTGGTTGTCCACACTGCTTGTGAGAATATCAAGAATTCAACTTGGGGAAGTTGAATTTCTCCCCGTTCTCACCATTTCCCGAATGGAGCTTTGCAAATACTTTTCCACTCACTGATTGAATCACTCTGGGATTCATCGGGGCATCACTCTGGGCAAACCAACAAAATCTCATGTCCCACCTGAGATTCCAAGTACTTATGGCATTCAATCAAACTATCTACATAAGTTATATTAGGAAATGCACTAGTCAAAATATAAATTTTATACCAAATAGACATTTTTTGCTTTAGTCTCACACATAAGGTGACATTTTAAAATATTAATTACCATCTATTTTCAGCACCCTGCAGTAATGACATTCCTTTGTTCTTCCTCATGCAAAAACATTTTTAAAATTTGTACATTTAGTCTCTATTATTATACACTCTAGGCATTCCTAGATTATACCATCTCAATCTTTAACATCTATCTTTCTGTCTAATTTCATTTATGCCCCAGCCCTCCTCTATCATTCTCACATGCAACTTCATTCAGTGTTTTAACATAATTGTATTACAGTTAGGTAGTATTGTGCTGTCCATTTCTGAGTTTTTACATTCAGTCCTGTTGCACAGTCTGTATCCCTTCAGCTCCAATTACCCAATATCTTACCCTATTTCTATCTCCTGATGGTCTCTGTTACCAACGAAATATTCCAAGTTTATTCACTAATGTCAGTTCATATCAATGAGACCATACAGGATTTGTCCTTTAGTTTTTGGCTAGTCTCACTCAGCATAATGTTCTCAAGGTCCATCCATGTTGTTACATACTTCATAAGTTTATTCTGTCTTAAAGCTGCATAATATTCCATTGTATGTATATACCACAGTTTGTTTAGCCACTCGTCTGTTGATGGACATTTTGGCTGTTTCCATCTCTTTGCAATTGTAAATAATGC
>PVIY010031870.1:0-29497 GCA_004026745.1 Myrmecophaga tridactyla | reverse complement strand
CTCATCATGTTGGCTGGAGAGAGAGGCCACATCTGAGTAACAAAAGAGGCCCTCCTGGGGGTGACTCTTAGGCCTAAATTTTAAGTAGACTTGACCTATCCTTTGTGGGGTTAAGTTTCATATGAACAAACCCGAAGACTGAGGGCTCAGCTTATAGCTTTGGTTGTCCACACTGCTTGTGAGAATATCAAGAATTCAAGAATTCAAGGTGAGATTTTATATATGTAATAAAATGTAACATATAAAAATGTATATATTGTAAGTAATAAAGATATATAAAATATAAATATTATGAGATATATTATAGGAATTAGCTTATGTGTCTGTGAGGATTAACAAACCCAGGAGATGCTCTCTGGTTGGAGTAGAGATGGAAATTCTTCCTTCTGACTGCAAAAATCATCCATTCCTCCTTTAAGGCCCTCAGCTTATTGGATGAGATTTTTCTCATTGCTGAAGTCAATCTCCTTTGTTGATTGTGGATGCAATCAGCTATAGCTGATTATTTAAATCCACAAAGTATCCTCAGAGCAACAATTATGCCAGTGCTTGCTTGAACAAACAATTGGACACCATAACATAGCTGAGTTAACACATGCCCTTAACCATCACAGAAGGGTATAAGGAAAAGCTATTTGACACTTGGACAAAAGGCAAGAATACACCTTGAGCTTTGGATACTGCATCAATACAAAACAACCATTTAATTTGAAATTTTTATGAATTTCTCTCCCACCAAAATCTGTCATAGATATAAGTTGAATAAAACTGCCACAAAGGGAAGAGTGGGAATTCTGAAAAAGCCTCACCCTGAGGTCTAGAAACAGGACCTGCCTAACACTGAGATAGGACCAGGTGAACTGGAAGCTCCTACTGTCTTCATCATGAGGCTAACATTAAGTAGCAAGCCAACAAAGTCTACTCTTTCTATAGCATAAGCATGCAGAGACTGATGATAGCTGAAAGCGGAGCAGGAACTATGAGAAAAATCTTCTGTCATGTCAAGTCCCAAACTAAATATAATGTAATTAGAGCCCATTGATGGTGAAATTTGAAGTAATTTGAAGCCTATGGCAAATTGAGATTAATGACAGCAACAACAGAGCCAAGATCCAGGTAGAAGATTGATTAGACTGTCGCAAACTCCCACAATGACCTGAGGGAATACAATGGCCCATTCCTGGATGCGAATATTATTCTCTTCAATCTCTACTATTCTATATTTTTTGGCCAGCAGTCTATGAAAAATATGATACATAGAAAAAAGGAAGTTAGAAAATAATCCACCATAAAGAGATAAAGAAATCACCAGAACCAGAAAGAGCAATACCTCAAATGTTTAGAATACCATTTAAAAACTTAAAAATAAATACTATTTAGTGATGTCAACAAGTAGGGTGGAATAAAAATCTCTAAAAATCCTCTCCTCCATAAAAGCAATGAAATCACAGGCAAAAATTATCAGAGTCAACTTTTTCAGAACTATGGAAATTGACAAAAGGTTTTCATCAATCCTGGGAGTGTTTTTTTTTTTTTAAGAAAAATGGCTACTTCTTAGCAATAATAGTGAACTTTGTGGCATTTAATCATACCTTACTCTCATTACATTTTCACCATCTGGGAAGTAGCCTTGAAGCCCAACTGCCTACAATCATGGTGAAAACCATCAACTTTACAGCTACAGGAGGAAGTAGAACAGATTGGAACTCCTACAAAACATCATTCTCAAAGAATTGTTTTTGCTTTCACCAGTCTGATGTTATCCTGGAGAACCCTATTCACAGGGCTTATGTTCATTTGACCTCAGTTGGAGGTAGTCCAATGTGAAGAGTCATTTCCCTAGGGGATTTTGTGAAAAGATTCATTGACAATTGTTTAACATTGTAGATGCATGAGACAGTGGTTTACAGTGAGGGTAAGTGCTAATCTCACCAAAAAACTTTGAGGGAAAAGCTGAGGTCTAAGAAGACCAGAAGGGTTTGTGAAAAGTTCCAACATATTCCTGAGAATCTAGAAGGGCAAAAAAGGTACAGGACTATGCACATGCCCTTTAGAAAGATTTTACAAGGTCCTAAGTTCTCAATTCTGCCTGACCTTGAAGTTTTATGCAAACAATTAATGAAGACTACAGCAGAGTTGTCAATAGCCTATCTGAGTGTTGGAGGCACACACCAACATACACACAGAGCCCTTCAGAGAGGACTGGGAAATGTATTATTTCCAGGCAATTAAAGAAATCTCTAGCCTATCTTTAGCTGACCAGAAAACTAACCAAGAAGAGATTGCAGTGACCACATGGAACAAAGAAAACAGACTTTACAGAATAAATTCTGAAAAGCCTCTAAACAAACACCCAGCAATAAAACCACCAACAAAAAAATAGCACAAATAATAAGCTCATGGGGGATATAGAATCATATTTCTAGAGCTCTCACATTATATTATTTAAAAGATCCAGAAAAATTCAAGACATGCAAAGAAACAAGGAATTATGGCCCATATAAATGGAAAAAATAAGTTAATAGAAACTGTCCCTGAGAAAGCCCAGACAATTGACTTATTAGACAAAACTTTACTAGAGAAGCTCAACAGCAAATCTGAACAGGAACAAACAACAAACAATCAAACCAAAATCATTCTGTGAGGTATGTCAATTTAGATTATCCGGACAGAGCGAAAAAGAAAAGAGAATGTAAAATGAACAAAGCCTAAGAGGTCTGTGGGAAACTAGCAAGCATACTAACATATGCATAATGGGAGTCTCTGTAGGAGAGGAGAGAAAGAAAGGGGCAAAAAGAATATTTTAAAAACCAATACCCCAAACCTTCTCACATTTGATGAAAGGAATTAATCTACACTCCAAGGAAGCTCAAAAAAAAAAAAAATCCCAGATCAACAAAGTAGGATAAATTCAAAGAGATCCACACTGAGGCACATTACAAAAGAGACAAAGAATTTTGAAAGCAGCGAAAGAGAAGCTATTCATCATGTACAAGCAATCCTCAATATGTAAACAGCAGATTTCTCATCAGAAACCATGGAGGCCAGAAGGCTGTGGGATGACATATTCAAAGTGATAAAAGGAAAAGCTGTCAAAAGAAATTTTATACTTGGCAAAGCAATTCTTTCAACAATGAAGAAGAGACTTCCAGAGAAGATGGCAGAATAGGGAACTCCAGGAATAAATCTTTCCACCAAATCATATATTAAACAGGCAGGAACTGTCTGAAATCTACTTTGAAGCTCCAAAAGCCAGAAAACAGTGAAAAACATCCAGGGAAGAGTGGGAAGAACAGGCTGATAAATTACAGCAAGGAACAATAAATTGCCCTCTGCATGTAATGGCTACCAGAGCTATTGAACACTCTCACAGTAGGCCCCCATTGGGTCCAGTCCCTGGCTTAGCTCACTGGTGAAAAAAAGCAATATAAAAATCCTCTTCCCAAAGGTCAGCAATGGGTATACCTGATCACTGATTAGTTAATTTGTGAATTTGAAATCCTGGGGGCCAGGCTCTGATGGCAGCTATTTTTACAAACCACACTGGATAATGGCAGTGGAAGACATTGTTTCAACCTTTCCCAGATGCGGGCAGATTAAAATACAAAACACATCCTCAGGGCTGTGGGGCTCAGTTAGCTGAAGTTCTACATTTTCTGGGCAGGACAAGGAAGCTCAGCTTTGGGAAACCATTGGAAAAGCTCTTGGCACCCTTCCTAAACTGCTCCCCATGGCACTTTTGAGCCAGTGTGCCTCCCCTTTTTTGATCCCTGGCCTTCATTTAGCTAGGAGAGCTGACCTGGAAAAATAGTCTCTGAAGTGCAACTCCTCCCACAGTATGCTTTCCAGGGAAAAACGTCTTGAGATAATGAAAGAAGTGTAAAAATCTATGGAAGTAGACAGTTTGGGACAAAGGTTTGCCAACTTTGAACACCCTTAAGAAGTAGGTCTGTCTCTTCAGAAACAGAGGGGACAACCAAACTTCTTTAAGCAGTTAAACTCTAGAACAAATAACAAACAAAGACCCAGAAGAAGACAGAGGCCCAGAAACACAAGGAAAACTGCACACTGAATCACCTTGTGAAGATTTTACTGAGAGAAGAGCTGAAGCTCAAAAAAATCTCTACTTTATCACCATCTGGATACAAAAGTGAAGAACAGACAACTCAGGGAATAAATCCTAGAATTAACATTATAATATATTAAAATGTACACTGTGAAACAAAAGGATGCAAGACAGACAAAGATATATCCAAAGGAGGAAGACAAAAAGCCAGAAGACTCTAATGAAGAAGAAAATGTAGACATGCCTGATGAAGACTTTAAAAATGATCTTTAAAATACTGAAAGAGATGAAGGAAAATACAGAGAAAGAACTAAATGATATCAGCAAAAAAAAAAGGAAAAGAAAAAAGAAAGAAAGAAAAGACTGAGCAATGCGAGAGCCTAAGTGAAGAGATAGCAATTTTAAGCAGAACTAAATGGTACTACTGGAGTTGAAGTCCAAAATAACCAGAGAAAAGCAATATGTTAATTACAAAGGAGTCCCAATTAGAATGAGCACTGATTTCTCATCAGAAACCATGCAGGCAAGATGGCAATAAATTGAAATAAATATAAAAGTGCTGAAGGAAAACAACATCCAGCTAAGGATTTTATATCCAGTGATGAGGGAGATATTAATACATTCTCAGATAAACAAAAGCTGAGGGAGTTCATAACCACCAGACTACCTTACAAACAATCCTGAAGTGGATTCTTTAGCCTGAAAGGAAAGGAAGTAAACAGTGGTTCAAAGCAGAATAAAGAAATAAAAACCTTCAGTAAAGGTAACCATTTGGGTCATTATAATACCATTAATATTGTATTCTGTTGCTTGTTGTGTAACTCCACTTCTTACTTCCTATAAATGATAATATTCAAATGTACAAAAATGAATGATAAATCTATGTTTCTTGACATGCAATGTACAAAGATGTAAGTGGTAAGAAGTACAAAAAAGTTGTTGGGGTCTGAGGTGTATAGGAAAATAATATGTATATCCTATTGAAATTAAGTTGGTATCAAAACAAATAAGATGGTTCTATATTTAAGAGGTTAAAATTAAACCACTTGGTAAAAACAAGGTAAATAAATGACGAATATATCCAAATAGAAGTGGGAAAGGACTCAATATGGAACAACACCCACACACACAAAAACAAATAAATATAAAACAATCTTTAATGGAAGTAGGGAAGAAAAAAGTATAAGTTACAAAGTGTAAACAGCAAAGTAACAGCAGAAGTTTCATATTATGAGTAGTAACTTTATGTGTAAATGGATTAAACCTTCCTCTCAAAAGACAGTGAATGGCAAACTGAATAAAAAAATGATACCTATATATTGTCTGCAGGAGATTAACCTTAAATTCAAAGATAAAAGTATATTGAGGTTTTTTTTATTAGTCCAAGATGGTGGCATAGTGAAGTGTGGAATTTAGTTCATCCTCCAGAGCAACCAGTAAATAGCCAGGAACTATACAGAACAACTACTGGGGGGACATCAGCAACTGGACACACATCATACACCAAAATGAACAGGTGGAATACCAGAGATCCCATAAAGAGCTGTAAGCCTCCCAAGCCACAGAAGCCAGCGCCTATCCCATAGGGGCACAGCAGGCTGGTTCCCTGAGGTGAAAGGAAATAGACTTTACTAGTATCAAGGAACTATCTCAACCAAGCTACAAATGTAAAATTAATTAGTAAATTTGGACTTCTGAAAACAGACCCCAAGCACAGATAAACCTGGAATAATCAATAAAGGAACCAGGAGCTTTTGCTCTGGCAGAGAGGGAGCAGGGTGGATGGGAAAAAAAAATAGGCTTTTTGAGGTGAGCAACACAAAATCCTGGCAAAAGTCTGGACCCCCAAAAAGGAGGCACATAGAGCTTGGGGTTACATAAAGTCATGTACCAACTCCAGCTCTTGATTGGCAAACCCAGGGAGTGGGATCTGGCTCTGAAAAGGCTGTTTTTAAAACTTCTTAACTATTCAGTAGATAGACCTGTAAGCAATCCACCCCAGACATGGGAGGAATTAAGACATGTTGGGGAGACAAAGAAAATAGTCAGGTAGAAGGGGACAATTCCCTAAAGAGTATATCATCCTTAAGAAAAGTGGGGTAGGCCCAGATCAAGTGGGGTTCTCCTTCAGGGAATTCAGGCCCCAGGTGCTGGAAAACAGAGTCAATCAAAGGCTACCTACTATCTCTATTTGGTCTTAACCATGATACTGGCAGGAAGATGCTGCTGATGTTAAAGGCACTTGATCACTTTATGCTGGTGGGAAGCTACAGGAAGACAAGTACTGCATGCTTTGCAAGACAGAAAAAAAAACAGAGTGTAGAGGTTTCACAGGAAAGTCTGACAACCAGATAGGTCTTACCCTGTAAGAAAATTAACACTGGCTACTGTCTCCTCTGAGACGTGGGTCTGTTGGGCCCAAGAAAATCTGACTGGGATCAATAATATCTGAGAAGACCCTCCTGTTCAAAAAAGAAGGCTCCATATAGGCATGGCAAGAAAAAGAAAGCAAGAACTGAAAAATTCTGATCAGTTAAACAGAATTGATGCTAGAGGTCTAGAATAAGTTGAGCAGACTGCCAAACAGCAGGTAGAGAACAAAGCCATCCAACAAGAAAACCCTAGGTAAAGCAAAAACAACCTCCAGAATAAACCAAATAAGGAAATCAAATGCCTAGACACCAGTGAAGAATAATGATTCATACCAGGAAAATCAAAGATATGGCCCAGTCAAAGGAACGAACCAACATTTCAATTGAGATACAGGAATTGAAACAAGTCATTTATGATGCTCAAACAGACATGCAAAATCTCATCAAAAATCAAATCAACAATTTGAGGAAGGATATAGAGAAGACATTTGGTGAATATAAAGAAGAACTTAAAAGTTTGAAAAAGAAATCACAGGATATATGGGAGTGAAATATATGATAGAAGTGATGGAAAAACAATGGAGACCTACACAATAAATTTGAAAAGATAGAAGAAAGGATTAGTGAACTAGAGGACTGGACATTTGAAATCTGAAACACAAAAGAAAATACAAGGAAAAGAATGGAAAAAAATATGAGCAGGGTCTGAGAGAATTGAATGAAGCACAAGAATGTCTGTGTTATGGGCATCCCAGAAGAAAAAGAGAAAGGAAAAGGAGCAGAAAGACTAATGGAGAATATAATTACTGAAAATTTCCCATCTCTTATGAAAGACATAAAATTGCAGATCTAAGAAGTGCAGCATATTCCAACCAGAATAGATCCAAATAGATCTACTCCAACACATCTATTAATCAGATTCTCAAATGGCAATGAGAAAAAGAATTTTAAAAGAAGCAAGAAAAAAGCAATCCACCACATACAAAGTAAGCTCAAAAAGACCAGGTGTAGATTTCTCAGCAGAAAACATAGAGATGAGAATCTTAAATATGCTATATTTAAGATTCTGAAAGACAAAAATTGCCAACTAAGAAAAATCTACATGAAGCAAAACTGTCCTTCAAAAGCAAGGGGGAGATTAAAATATTTTCAGACAGTCACTGAGAGAATTGTGACTTAGAGACTGGCTACACAAGAAATACTAAAGGGAGCATCACAGGCAGATATGAAATGGCAGGAGAGAGAGAAAGAGGTCTGGAGAAGAATGTTGAAATGAAGACTAGCAGTAAAGGTAAAAAGACAGAAAAAATAAGATATAACATATAAAATCCAAAAGAGAAAATGATAGAAGAAAATATTGCCTTTAGAGTAATAGCATTAAATGTTAATGAATTAACTCCCCAAAGAAAAGACATAGACTGGCAGAATGGATTAAAGAACAGAAACCATCCATATGCTTTCAACAGGAGACTCACATTAGACCCAAGAACAAAATTATGTTGAAAGTAAAAGACAGGAAAAAGTTATTTCATGCAGACAACAAGCAGAAATGTTCAGGGGTTGCTACACTAATATCTGAAAAATTTGACTTCAAATGTAAAGCAATTAAAAGAGACAAGGAAGATTATTATGTATGTGTAACAATCATAAATATTTATGCACTGAACCAGAGTGCTCTAAAGTATATTAGGCAAATACTGACAACACCAAAGGGAGAAGAATATACCTCTACCATAATAGTTGGAGAATTCAATTCCCCATTCTCATTAATGGATAGAACATCTAGGCAGAAGATCAATAAAGAAAGAAAGATTTGAATAATATGATAAATGAACTGAACATAACAGACATTTACAGAACATCATACTCCACCACAACAGGATATACAGTTTTCTCAAGTGCTCATGGATCATTCTCAAGGATAGACCACAGAGCAAGTTTCAATAAATTTAAAAAGATTGAAATTCTGCAAAATATTTTCTCAAATTATAGCAGAATGAATTCAGAAATCAAGAGCAGGCAAAGGGCCAGAAAATTCACAAATATTTGGAGGCTAAACAACACATCCTTACATAACCAGGGGGTCAAGGAAGAAGTTGCAAGAGAGATCAGTAAATATCTTAAGGCAGAGGGAAATGGAAACTCAGTGTGCTGATTTGAAAGGATTACGTACCCTAGAAAAGCCTTGTTTTAATCCTGATCCATCTTGTAGAGGTAGTCTTTTCTTTCAAATCAATGGTAGGTTGGAAACTTGATGAGTTTATTCCCATGGAGATGTGATACACCCAATTGTGGGTATTAACCTTGGATTAGAGGGCGTTGTGACAGTACTCATTCCAGGTGGGTCTTGATTAGTTTACTGGAATCCTTTAAATGAGGAAATATTTTGGAAAAAGTTTTAGAGCCATAAGAACCATGAGAGATCACACAGCCAGAGACCTCTAGAGATGAAGAAGGAATATACCCCCAGGGGAGAGTCATGAAAAAAGAAGCCTGGAGAGAAAGCTAGCAGATGTCACAATGTTTGTCACATGCCTTTCCAGTTGAGAGAGAAACCCTGAATATCATCAGCCTTCTTGAATCAAGGTATCTTGCTCTAGATGCTTAGATTGAACATTTATATATTCTTGCTTTATTTTGCACATTTTCACAGCTTTAGAACTGTAAACTTGCAACTTAACAACTTCCTCTTTTTAAAATTTGTTCCATTTCTGGTATATTGCATTCTGGCAGCTTAAACTAGAACAGATTTTGTACCAGAGAAGAGGGGTGCTGCTGTGATTTGCTAATACCAAACATGTTGGAGCAGCTTTTTTTAAGTGGATAAGGGGACAGCCCAAATGTCCATCAACAGACATGTAGCTAAACAAGCTGTGGTATATACATATGATGGAATATTACACAGCTGTAAGATAGAATAAAATCATGAAGCATGTAACAACATGGATGAACTTTGAGGACATTATACTGAGTGAAAGTAGTCAGAAACAAAATAATAAATACTGTATGGTTTCACTAATATGAACTAACATTAAAGAGCAAACTTTGAGAGCTACAGTTGGGAACACAAGATATCAGGAGATAGAAAGAAGGTAGGGATCAGGGATTTGATGGTAAAGGAGAACAGAATGTTCAGTAGGATTGGTTGTATGAGTCCAGAAATGGATAGCACAATAATATCTCATTGTAGCACAATATTGTAAGTACACTGAACAAAGATGAGTGTGAGTATGGTAGAAAGAGAAAGGATAGGGGCAGGTATGACACCAGAAGTAAATATGGTAGATAAAATTTTGACTGTGTAACTGCAAAATCTATAGTGGTAATGATGGTGATTAAATTTGCAGACATAAATATGTGTTTTTGCATAATGGAGAACAAATGAATGTTAACATTGCAAGAGTCTGGAAGTGGGATCGTATACAGGAAAAAATAATCAATGCAACCTACGGTCCATAGTCAACAGTAACATTGCAATATGCTTCCACTGAATGTAATACAGGCATTATGCCAAAACTGAATGTCAGCAAGCAGAAGATATGGGGGAAGAGTATTGATTCTTTGCAGAAGAAAAGGAAATGTCTTCAAATAAATTATGGTGGTGAAGACATGGCTACTTACTTGGGTGGTATTATATGACATGCAAATAAAACTATTTAAAAATAAACAGAGAGAAACAAGTGCTAGAGAAAATGTGGAGGAGAAATGTACCTATTCCTCTTGGTAGGGAAGCTGAGAGGTACAGCTCCTCTGGAGGGCAGTGTGGTGGTTCCACGGTTGACTAGGAATGGGGTTGCCATATGATCCTGCAACTCCATTGCTAGGTATACACTTGTAGGAGCTGAGAGTGGAGACACGAATGGACATTTGCACACTGGTATTTATGGTGGTAGTGTACATGATTTGCAAGAGGTGGTCAAAGAGTACAACAATGGATGAATAGAAGGGAAAACTGTGGTGTCTACATAGAATAGACTACTGAGTGGAAGGAATGAAGGTGTGAGGCATGCAACTACGTGAAGGAAACTTTAAGATCAGTATACTGAATGAAATACCAGAAACAAAAAGACTAATATTATGATGCTTCACTCATATGGACTAACTATAGTACACAAACTTGGAGAATTGAAGGTGAGAGCATGGATTATCAGGTTGAGGTCTATCGTAAAGAATTCTAGATTGTAAACTCTTACAGCCATCACATATATTCAGGAGTTGTAACTGTTATCTCCATATTCCAAGATACTGAACTATTTACGTATAATATGGTCACTTCCTGAAACTTCTGGTATTTATGTGACCCCTGCAGCTCAGAGTTAGAACATTGAAGCTAAAAAAGTCAGCATTACCCCATTCAGCATCTGCTAGAAAAAGTTGAAAAAGTGATCAGGTTTTGACTGGCATTATGAATGCCACTGATTTGGATGGGTAGCTCAGAAAACAGAGGAAGGGATAGCATGGCCTGTGCTGGTTTGAAAATGTCATGTGCCCAAGTAAAGCCATGTGCTGAAATCCTCATTCAATATTGCTGTGTGGGAACTGTTTGATTGTTTACATGGAGATGTGACCCATCCAATTATGGATGGCAACTTTTGATAAGATGGTTTCCATGGAGAAGTTTCTCCACCCATTCAAAATGGGGTTGCTTGTTAGAGTCTTTTAAGAGGGAATCACTCTGGAAAAAGCTTTCCAGCCAACAGAGCCCACACAGCCAGAGATGCATAAAGAAAATGCCCCCAGGGAAGCCATCAAAAAAGCCTGGAAAGAAATCTAGCAGACATCACCATTGGCCCTTCCAGCTGACAGAGGTGTTCTGGATTCATTGGCCTTTCTTCACAAAGTATCATTCCCTTGATGGCTTAGTTTGGACATTTTCATGGCCTTAAAACTATAAACTTTTAGCTTAATATATTCCCCTTTTAAAAGCCATTCCATTTCTGGTATATTGTATTCTGGCAGCTTTTATAAACTAAAGTAGATTTTTGGTACTGACAGTGGGGCATTGCTGCAGTTTGCAAATACCATGCATGGTGAAATGGCTTTTTAAATGGATAAGGGGGAGATTCTGGAAAAGTTGTGAGGCGCTTGAGAGAGAAAGTTTAAAATGCTTTGAAGACACTGTTGGTAGAATTATGGACTCTAAAGATACCTCTGATAAGATCTTAGACAGAAATGATGCAAGTGTTATTGCAAACTGTAAGGAAGGTGATCCTTGTTTTAAAGTGGCAAAGAATTTAGCAAAATTGCTCATTTTGGACTGAAGGCAGATTTTAAAAGCCATGAACTTGGATATTTGGCAGAAGAGATTTCAAAATTAAATGTGGAAGGTGAGGTCTGGCTTTTCCTTGCAGCTTATAGTGAAATGTGACAGGAAAGAGACGAACAAAGAACTGAACACTTGGGTACAGAGAAACCAGAAATTGATAATCTGGAAATTTATAACTTCCAGAAAGGGTGATACAAGAAATAATGCCCCACACGAGGATTTAATCAAACATGGAACCAGTGAGCCATTTCAGAAAAAGCCAGGATTTGAGATGGAGTTATCCAGGAAGGATTTGTGGAAAGTCCTATTATCTGTTGGTTATTATCCCTGCTTCCTACATAGAAAACCAACAAGAGTGCTGTGGGATCTGTATAAATGGAACCATCACCAGTATGGACTAAATGGGACAGAAAAAAAGATAAATTGAAGGGAAAACAACTTCAGACACAGAACCAGAAACCTCAGGCCAGGACAATAGATCCACCTAAGCACTTGGAGAGGATGAGTTCATCCCAAAGGCAGAGGGTAGACTTCCACTTCATTGTACTGGAGCAGTTGTTCTGCCTCAGGCCTTGGAGAGGGTGGAGCACATTCACTGGGGAGAGCCTTGCTGCCACCACCTTGTTCTGACAAGGTTGAACATATGTCCAGGAGATGGCAGAGAGCAGGTGTGCTGCCCGAATGCTTGGAGAGGGTGGAGCCAAGAAAAGGAGGTCTCTCCAGTGTCCTCCAAGGTCACATTTGGAGAAAGCCAGAACACTGCATAGGCCCTTGGAGAGGGTGGGACTGTTGTTTTCTGAAGCCCAGAGGACAAATGACTCTCAGACTTTGAAATCTAATGAAATTTGTCCTGCAGGTTCCCAGAACGTTTTGGGTTCAGTGACTCCTTTGTTGCTTCCAATTTCTCTCTATGGAAATGGGAATATGTATCCTATGACTGTCCCTTCTTTGTATATTGGCAGCAGAGAGCTTGTTCTAAGTTTTACAGGTCTAGAGCCAGAAGAGAATTTTTCCTTATGATAGACCATGCCTGCTGCTGACTTTGATGAGATTTTGTACTGTTCTTGACTTTGTATTTTATTTTTATTTTTAAATGAAATGGTTTAAGGTTTTGTGATATTATTATGGAATGACTGTCATTTGCATTTGGAAATAACATGCTTTTCTGTGGTCCAAAATGTGGAATATGTTGGTTTGAAACTGTCTGTACCCTTGAAAAGCCATGTCCTTAAATCCTCATTCTATATCATTGGGTGAGATTTTTTGATGGTTTACATGGAGATGTGACCCACACAACTGTGGGTGGTAACCTTTGATTAGATGGTTGTCATGGAGATATGCCTCACCATTCAAGGTGGGGTTCCTTACTAGAGTCTCTTAAGAGAGAACCATTTAGGAAAAAGCTGTAGAGCCCACACACCCAGAGATGCATAAAGAAAATGCCCCTGAGGAAGCCATTAAAGAAGCCTGGAGAGAGATAGAAGACATCGCCATTGGCCTTTCCAGTTGACAGAGGTATTCTGGACCATTGGCTTTTCTTGACATAAAGTATGATTCACAGGATGCCTTAGTTTGGACATTTTCATGGTCTTACAATGGTAAACCTGCAGTTTAATAAATTCCCTTTTTTAAAAGCCATTCCATTTCTGGTATGTCGCATTCCACCAGCTTTTACAAATAAACTGAGGCCCATATTTTAAAACTTCAACTTCTGTGTGAGACCAAAGGGAAAGAAGTTTATTTGGTGCAAAATTCATATTTTGGCTATTATATATTAATTTATCTCATGTGAATAATTTACCTGAACACCATAATTACACGGAATCTTAAATACGGTAAGAGATCTTGTTTGTTTGTACAGGTTAGTGTGATGCTTTGATATGTTCTAGTATAATTGCAATTTTTTTAATTTTTAATTTTATTTTCTATACTTTTTTAACTTTTTTATTATATAGTATAACATATATACAAAGCAAAGAAATAAAACAGCAATAGTTTTCAAAGTACTCTTCAATAAGTGGTTACAGGATAGGTCCCAGAGTTTGTCGTGGGCTACCATATGACCCTCTCATATTTTTCCTTCTAACTGCTCCAGAATATAGGAGGCTAGAGGATTTAAATACTTTTTTACCATCACAATCGACTTTTTGTCCTTTTTTTTGTGAACAATAACATCTATACAAAAAAGCTATAAATTTCAAAGCACAGCACCACAATTAGTTGTAGAACATATTTCAGTCTTTGACATGGGTTACAATTCCACAATTTTAGGTTTTTAGGTCTAGCTGCTCGAAAATACTGGAGACTAAGAGATATCAATTTAATGATTCAGCATTCATATTCATTTGTTAAGTCCTATCTTCTATGTATAATTTCACCACCATCTTTGCAGTTTCCATACTTCTCTTTGGGGTTGTTTGGGCTATGGAAGTTCTAAATTTTTGATATTGAAGGAGTCTGTCACTAATATGGTGTAGGGAGATGGAACTATCTGATGTTCTGGAGAGGCTGGGCTAGGTTTCAGGACTTATCTCGACCAGGGACCATATGGAGGTTGTAGGTTTCTGGAAAGTTACTCTAGAGCATGGAACCCTTGTGGAATCTTATATATTGCTCTAGGTGTTCTTTAGGATTGGTTGGAATGGTCCTGTTTGGGGGTTGGCAGATTATGATAGGTAGCAAGGTCTACCTGAAGCTTGCATAAGAGCAACATCCAGAGTAGCCTCTCGGCTCTATTTGAACTCTCTCCACCAGTGATACTTTATTAATTACACTTCTTTTCCCCATTTTGGTCAGGATGTAATTGTTGATCCCACAGTGCCAGGCCTGGATTAATCCCTGGGAGTCCCCTCCCACATCACCAGGGAGGCTTTCACCCATAGATGCCATGTCCCACCTAGAGGGGAGGGCAATGATTTCACTTGCAGAGTTGGGCTTATAGAGACTGAGGCCACATCTGAACAACAAAAGAGATCCTCCAGAAGTAACTCTTAGGCATGCCTATAGGTAGTCTAAGCTTCTCCATTACCTACATAAGCTTCACAAGAGTAAGCCTTATGATTGAGGGCATGGCCTATTGATTTGGGTATCCCTAAAATTTGACACAGTATCAGCAGATTCCCTGATGGTAAGGTTTAAAAGTTCCATAGTCTTTCTCCCCTCCCTCTGGGGAATTTGCCAATACTTTTTGATTATCTGCTTAATTTTTTCTAGGATCTTTTCAGGCCTTACAATACTCTATACAGGATTAAAAGACCTCTTTCTTATTCTGTGCTTCCTGTGTTTCAGTTGTTCAAATGAGCTATACAGAGAGGTTAAATTAGATTATGCACTACAGAAAATTTCAGTTCCAGATCAAAGAAACCTTTCTTCCATTGGTCTCAAAGAGTATGTGTGGTTCTAAAACATAGACACTGTCTTCCTTACTCTTATTGTATGAATTACTTTAACCCCTACCTGTTCAGCTTTGTTCTTATCTCTAAATACCAGGTTATATACATAAAATAGCCTTTCAAAATCCAGAAATAATAATCATTACTCTGGACTTAATGTGTCTGCTCTAAAAGCTTACCATTTAGGACCCTGTTTTCTTATAAGCATTTTCTAAAGGTGATCATACCATTGTTGTTTCTTGTTTCTGGCATATTTTGTCTCACCAAATGTCCCACATGTTCATTCACATTGTTGCACACCTCAATATACTGTTACTTTTTGTAGCAGCACAACCTTCCTTCATCAGTATACAACATCGTTCCCCAATCTACTTCTCCGTCATGCATCCTTCAGCATTTGCATTCATCGGGCATAATGTAAAGGGCACAAAGTCCACAGTCCATCAAAATTCTCAATTTTAGATAATTTCATTGTTTCCAAGAGACAGAAAACCAATAAACACACACTCAGCAAATAAGAAGTCTAAACCTCCTCGTAACAGTTGTCCCTCACCCCTTTATTTACCTCTGCTGTTGCTGTGGTAGTGCTGATGGTTTCCTTTTGAACATAGCTCATAGTATGCAATAGCAGTTTTCCCCCTGCATCCTGGACTTAAACACTGTTTATACAAGAATCATATCTTTGAAGTAATTTTTACAAGAATTCATTCATATTTCTAGTGTGATTCAGTGGGACACACATGTCTATTCAACACCTTTCAATTTTTTTCATCTTCAATATGGTAATATTGCTTCTAGACCCAGTAGAACATCACCTTCGGTCCTATTCCCTTACATTGGAGTTCAACCTCATTAGCTAACCGTTCACCCATCTCCAGCTTCTAGGTATCTCTAAGTCCCCTTTATTCTGTATTAGAAGCCTCTGATTATACCTTAATTTTTGTCATAAAAGTGGAATCATACATTATCTATCCTTTTGTGACTGGCTAATTTTGCTCAGCAATATATTCTCAAGGCTCATCTGTCTTGTCATGTGCTTCATGACGTCATTTTGTCTTACTGTTGCATAATATTCCATCATATGTATACCACAATTTGTTAATCCACTTGTCTGTTGATGGGCACTTGATTTGTATCCATCTTTTGGCGATTGTGAATAATGCTGCTATGAACCTTGGTGTGCAAATGTCTGTTTGTGTCATTGCTTTCAGCTCTTTTGGGTATATACCAAATAATGCTATTGCTGGGTCCTACAGCAACTTGATATTTAGTTTCCTAAGGAACCGCCAAGCAGTCTTCCATAGTGGCTGCACCATTATATATTCCCACCAGCAGTGTGTAAGTGTCCCAGTTTCTCCACATCCTCTCCAACATCCATATTTACTTGTTTGTTTAATAGCATCTGTTCTTATTGGTATAAGGTGGTATCTCATTGTAGCCTTTATCTACATTTCCCTTATAGCCAGTGAAAATGAACACCTCTTCATGTGCTTTTGAGCCATCTGTATTTGCTTTTTAGAAAAATGCCTATTCATATCTTTAGCTCATTTATAATTTGATTGCTCATTCTTTTGTTGTTGAGTTGTATGATTTCTTTGTATATACAGAAAATCAAACTTGTCTGATATGTCATTTCCAAATAATTTCTCCCATTGAGTTGGCTGCCTCTTCACCTTTTTCTTTTTTTTTCTCTTCACCTTTTTAACAAAGTCTTTTGAGGTGCAGAAGCATTTGATTTTGAGGAGTTTCCATTTATCTATTTTTTCTTTTGTTGCTTGTGCTTTGGGTATAAAGTTTAGGAAGCTACCCCGTATCACTAAGTCTTGAAGATGTTTCCCTACATTTTCTTATAGAGGTTTTATGGTGCTGGTTCTTATGTTTAGTGTTTGACCCACTTTGCATTAATTTTTGTGTAGGGTGTAAGATAGGGGTCCTCTTTCATTCTTTTGGCTATTGATATCCAGTTCTTCCATGCCCAATTATGGAAAAGACTATTTTGTCCAATTTCAGAGGATTTGGAGGCCTTCTCAAACATCAGTTGACCATAGATTTGGTGGTCTATTTCTGCCCTCTCAATTCAATTCCATTGGTCAATGCTTCTGTCTTTGTGTGAGTACCATGTCGTTTTGACCACTGTAGCTTTATAATAGTTTTTAAAGTCAGGGAGGGTTAATCCTCCCACTTCGTTCTCTTTTTTTTGGATGTTTTTAGCTATTCAGGGTCTTTTCCCCTTCTAGATGAATTTGGTAGTTAGCTTTTCCAAATCTTCAAAGTAGGTTGTTGGAATTTTGATTGGTACTGTGTTATATCTGTACATCATTTTGGGGAGAATTGACATCGTAACTACATTTAGTCTTCCTATTTATGAGCAGCAGTTTTATGCAGTTTTCTGTGTACAAGTTCTTTACATCCCTGGTTAAGTTCATTCCTAAGTATTTGATTCTTTCAGTTGCTATTTTGAACGGAATTTTTCCTCAACTGACTCCTCAGCTAGCTCATTGCTTGTGTTTAGAAATGTTACTAATTTTGCACATTAATTTTATATTCCTCCACCTTGCTGAATTTGTTTATTAGCTCAAGCAACTTAGCTGTAGATTTCTCAGGATCTTCCAAGAATATTATCATATCATCTGCAAATAATGAGAATTTTACTTCTTCTTTTCCAATTTGGATGCCTTTTATTTCTTTGTACTGCCTGATTGCTCTATCTAGAACTTCTAGCACAATGTTGAATAATAGTGGTGACAGTGGGCATTCTTGTCTTGTACTTGATATTAAAGGGTAAGGCTTTCAATCTCTTTCCATTGAATATGATGCTGGCTATTGTTTTTTCATATATTCCCTTTATCATATTGAGGTAGTTACCTGTGATTCCTATTTTCTGGATTTTTTTTTAATCAGGAAAGGATGCTGAATTTTGTCAAATGCTTTTTCAGCATCAATCGAGATGATCTTGTGATTTTTCCCTTTTGATTTGTTAATGTGTTGTATCACATTAATTGATTTTCTTGTGTTGAACCATCCTTACATTCCTGGTATAAACCCCACTTGATCATGGTGTATAATTCTTTTAATGTGCTGTTGGATTTGATTTGCTAATGTTTTATTGAGGATTTTTGCATCTATGTTCATTAGGAAAATTGGCCTGTAGTTTTCCTTTCTTATAGTATCTTTACCCAGTTGTGTATTAAAATTATATCAGCTTCATAAAATGAGTTACGTAGAGTTCCTTTTTCTTCAATTTTTGAAGTTTGAGCAGGATTGGTGTTAGTTCTTTCTGAAATGTTTGATAAAATTCCCCTGTGAAGCCATCTGGCCCTATGCTTATCTTTGTAGGAAGATTTTTGATGACTGATTGAATCTCTTTACTTGTGATTGGTTTGTTGAGATCATCTATTTCTTCCTGAGTCAGTGTAGCTTGTTTGTGTATCTCCAGGTGTTCTAGTTTGCTAGCTGCTGGAATGCAATATACTAGAAACAAAATGGCTTTTAAAAAAGGGAATTTAATAAGCTCCTGGTTTACAGTTCTAAGGCTGAGAAAGTGTCACAATTAAAACAAATCTATAGAAATGTCCAATTTAAGGCATCCAGGGAAAGATACCTTGGTTCAAGAAAGCCAACAACGTTCAGCATTTCTCTCTCAGCTGGAAGGGCACATGGCGAACATGGTGGTGTGTCCTACTTTCTTGTGGCTCTACAAAAAGGGGCTCTCTCTGAAGTATTTCCTCTTTTAAAGGATTCCAGTAAGCAACTCCACATTCAATGGGTGGAGACACACCTCCAAGGAAATCATCTCATCAAAAGTTACCATCCACAACTGGGTGGGTTATATCTCCATGGGAACAATCAAACTGCTCCCACTCAGCAATATTGAATGAGGATTAAAGGACATGGCTTTTCTGGGGTCCACCACAGATTCAAACTGGCACACCAGTAATTTTTCCATTTCATCTAAGTTGTCTAGTTTGTTGGCATATAGTTGTTCATAGTATCCTCTTATGATTTCTTTTATTTCTTCAGGGTCTGTGGTAAGCACACCTCTTCTCATTTTTGATTTTGTTTATTTGCATCCTCTCTCTTTTTGTCTTTGTCAGACTTGCTAGTGGCCAATCAATTTTATTGATTTTCACAAAGAACCAACTTTTGGTTTTATTGATTCTTTCTATTGTTCTCCTATTCATTTATGTCTGTTTTAATCTTTGTTATTTCTCTTATCCTGTTTGCTTTGGGGTTAATTTGCTGTTCTTTCTTAAATCTCCAGGTTTGCTGTTAAGTCCTTGATTTTTGCACTTTCTTGTTTTTTAATATAGGCATTTAAGGCAATAAATTTTCCTTGCAACACAGCCTTTGCCACAGCCCATAAGTTCTGATAAGTTATATTCTCATTTTCATTCATCTCCAGATAGCTAATGATTTCTCTAACAATTTCTTTTTGACCCACTGGTTAGTTTAAGAGTGTGCTATTTAATCTCTGTATATTTGTGAATGTTCTTGTTCTTTGGTGGTTATTGAGATCCAGCTTCATCAGAGAAAGTGCTTTGAATAATTTCAATGTTTTTAAATTTATAAAGACCTGTTTTATGCCCCAGTGTATGATCTGTCCTAGAGAATGTTCCAGGGGCACTAGAGAAGAAACTATAACCTTTGGTTTGTGGCACAATGAACTATATATGTCTTTTAGGTCGAATTCATTTATCAAGTTATTTAACTTCTCTATTTGCCAGTTGATCTTCTGTCTGGTTGTTCTTTCTATAGAGTAGTGGTGTATTGAAGTCTCCTACTATTATTGTTGAAATATCTATCACTCCCTTCAGTTTTGCCAATGTCTGTCTCATGTACTTTCGAGCTCCTTGATTGGGAACATAAGCATTTATCATTGTTTATCTTCTTGGTGAATTGACACTTTAATTAGCATATAGTGTCCTTCTTTGTCTACTATGATGTTTTTACATTTAATGTCTATTTTGTCTGATATTAGTACAGGTATTCCAGCTTTCTTTTGGTTACCATTTGTGTAGAAAATCTTTTTCCATCCTTTCACTTTCACTCTATTTGTATCCTTGTGTCTAAGATGAGTCTCTTGTAAGCAACATATAGCTGGATTATGTTTCTTAATCCATTCTACCTATCTGTATCTTTTAATTGGTAAGTTTAGTCCATTAACATTCAAAGTTATTACTGACAAGGCATTTCTTGAATCCACCATCTTATATATTTTTTATTTTATTCATCAGATCTATATATTCTTTTCCCTCTTTCTGTTTGTATTCTTTAAATTACCCTTGCAGAGAAATAGGAATACTCATTCATTTCTGGTGGCAATGCAAAATGATGTAGCCACGTGTAAGAAAATTTGGAGATTCCACAGAAAGCTAAGTATAGAACACCCAAATGACCCAGTAATCCCATTACTTAGGCTTATGCACCAAAGAATTGAAAGCAGGGACTCAAATAGATATTTGTCCACCAATGTTCCTAGCAGCATTACTCACAATTGCCAAAAGACGAAAGCAAGATGAATGGTCATAAACTGATGAATTGATGAACAAAACATGTTATACACATGCAATGAAATATTATCCAATCACAGAAAGAAATGAATTTCTGATACATGTGACAACATGTATGAACTTTGAAAATACCATGTTGAGTGAAATAAGTCAAACACAAATGTCAGAAATTGCTTGATTTCACTGACCTGAAAGAACTATAATAAGCAAATTCATAGAACCACAACATACAATATAGATTACCAGAAGATGGGTGTGGATAGGAAGTGGAAAGTTAAAGGTTTCAATGTACAAGATCTTTATTTGGAATGATGGAAATGATTTGGTAATGGGTGGTGGTGATGGTAGTACAGTGTTGTGAGCACAATTAACAGCACTGAAATATATATTGGTTATAATTAAATGGGAAATGTTAGATTGTATATATTGTAGCAGAATTAAAATAAAAAGAATCCATGGAATGGCATGACACAAACAGTGAACTCTAAGTCAAAGCATTGACTATAGTTAATATTAAATGATGAAGATGTGCTGTCATCAGTTTTAACAAATGTTCCACTCCAATGCATTGTGTTGGTGGTGGGGTGGTGTATGTGAATTCTGTATTATAGAAATGTTTGTTCTGTAAACCCACAACTTCTCCAATAAAGGGAAAAATAAAAATAAATATGAAAAAGGAGAAACTAAGACACTGCACAATAAACAAAAACAGAGTTTGTCACTAGTAGAATTTCCTAACAAGAAATTCAAAGGGGAATTTTTCAGGCTGAATTGAATAAACAATAGACCCTAACTCAAATCCACATAAAGAAATAAAGAGCACTGGTAAAGGTCACTACATATAAATATACATCAGTATTAATATCTTTGGGGGTTGTAAATTCTTTTTAATTCCTATATGGCTTCAAATAGAGCTACAACATCAATATTTATAAATCGATGTTGATAGGCACACAATGCACAAATATGTTATTTGTGACAGTAATAAGGTGACTAGGATCAGGGTTGAGCCTTTTAGAAGAAAATTTTTATATACTTTTGAAACTAAATTGGTATTAACCAAAGAAGATCAGATAATTAAGAATGTTAATTGTCATCCCTAAGGGAACCACTAAGAAAATAAGTAAAAACTACATAGTAAAGATGTGAAAAGAGATTCAAAATGATACAAGTGGAACTATCCATTAAACAGAAAAGGGTGGATAAATATATAAAAAATGTATTAGGAAAGTGAAAAACAATAATTTTAATTTATCAGTAATTCCATTAAATGTAAATGGATTATCCACTCCAAGGAAAAGATAGAGATTTGCACAATGTATAAAAAACATGATCAAATTAAATGCTATACACAAAGCACACACTTTAGATTCAAAGATATAAATATATTGTAAATTAAAGAATGGAAAATGATGTATGATGCAAACAGAAACAAACAGAGACCTGGCATGGCTATACTAATATCAGATAAAAGTAGAGCTTAAGGTAAACGTATTGACCAGAGGTAAAGAAAGATTTTTTTTTTGATAAAATGTCCAATCCATTAAGATCATGTAAAATTAAAACATAGCTGCATCTAAAAACAGAGTCCCAATACATGAAGTAAAAACTTGCATAATTGAAGAGAGAAATAGACAATTCAACAATAATAGTTGAAGATTTCAATACTCCAGTTTCAATAATAGAACAACTAGGCATCAAGGAAATAGAATATTTGAACAATATGATCAATCAACTACATCTAACTGAAATCTATGGATCACTCCACTCAACAACAGCAGAATATACATTCTTCTCAAGTCTAAATCAATCATTCTTCAGGCTCATCATATGTTGTATCCTAAAATAAACCTAATAAATTTAAAGGGGTTGAAATCATACAAAGTATGCTCACTGGTCAAATTGGAATTAAATCAGAAATCAATAACAGAAGAAAATTTTGGAAATTCACAAATATGCAGAAGTTAAGCACAGTTTTTATAATCAATGGGTCAAGAATAAATCACAAGTGGAAATACTTTAGATTAACAAACATGAAGCCACAATATACAAAAACTAATGTGATGTGGCAAAAGCAATGTCAAGCTGGAAATCTATAACATCAAATACCTATTATAAAATAGGAGAAAGATCTCAAAACATTGGCTTATCTTTAATTTATTACCTTGGAAGAAGAAGATCAAACTAAACCCAAATCAAGAAAAACAACAAAAATTATAAATATTAGAGAACAAATAAATGAAATGCGGAATAGAAAATCAATAAAGAAAATCAATAAATCCAAATTTTGTGCTTTGTAAAGATAAAAAAAATATTGACAAATTTTAGGTAGATGGATAAAAATTTAAAAAGATGACTCAGGTTCCTAACATTAGGAATGAAATAGCATACATTATTACCTATCTTACAGAAATAAAAAGGAATATATGGGAATACTATGAACAATTGTAAGTCAACAACTAGACAATCTAGATGATATGGACAGATTTCTAAAAAGACCTAAACCAACAAAAATTTTCAATATATATAGAAAATGTGAATGGATCTATAGTAAGTGAAGAGACTGAATTAGCAATCAACTTCCCACAAACAAAATCCTAGGACCAGTTTGCTTCAATGGTGAATCCTATCAATTATTTAAAAAGGAATTAATGTCAATCCTTCCCAACATTTCCACAGCATTATGTCCTCAAGTTTCATCCATATTGTTGCATGCCTCGAGACCTCATTTCTTCTTATTGTTAAGTAATACTCCATTGCATGGATGTACCACATATTGTTTATACATTCATAGGGTAATGGACACTGGGATTGTTTCCATCTTTTGTAATTGTAAATGTTACTATGAACATTATTGTGTACATGTCTTTTTGAATCCCTGCTTTCAGATCTTCTGGCTATATACCGAGTTACAGAATTGCTGGGTGATAGGGCAACTCAACATTTAGTTTTCTGAGGAGCCACCAAACATCTTCCACAGCAGCTGTGCCATTTGACATCCCCACCAGCACTGAATAAGTGTTCCTATTTATCCATATCCTCTCCAACAGTTGTAGTTTTGTGCTTGTTCAATAGCAATCATTCTAATGGAGAAGATATGATATCTCATTGTAGTTTTGATTTGCAATTCCCTAACAGCTAGTGGAGATGAGCCTCTTTTCATGTATTTTTTAGCCACTTGTATTTCTTCTTTAGAGAAATGTCTGGTCTTGTCTTTTGCCCATTTTACAGTTGAGTTTTTTGTCTTTTTATTGTTGCATTGTAGGATTCTTTATATTTCCCAGATATCAAACACTTATCAGATATGTGGTCTCCAAAATTTTTCTTCCATTTAGTTTGCTGCCTTTTCAGCCTTTTGAGAAAGTTCTTTGGAGCACAGAAGTATTCAGTCTTAAGTAGGTCCCGTTTATCTATTTTTTCTTTCATTGCTTGTGCTTTGGGTGTAAGGTCTAAGAAACTGCCACCCATCACTAAATTTTGAAGATATTTCACTATATTTTTTTCTAGGAGTTTTATGATACTGGGTCTTATATTTAGGCCTCTAATTGATTTTGAGTTAATTTTTGAATTAGGTGTGAGGTAGAGATCCTCTTTCATTCCTTTGGATATGGTTATCCAGTTCTCCCAATACCATTTTTGAAGAGATTATTCTGTCCCAGTTAAGTGGATTTGGGGGCCTTGATAAAAATCAACTGACCACAGATGTGAAGTCTACTTCTGAACTATCAATCAAATTCCATCGATCATTTGTCTATCTCTATGCCAATAACATGTTGTTTTGACCACGGTAGCTTTATAATAAGATTTGCAATCAGGAATTGTGAGTCTTCCCACTTCAATCTTCTTTCAAGGTATTTTTGGCCATTCAAGGGCCCTTTAGCTTCCAAATAAATTTTATAAATACCGTTTCAAATTCTACAAGGTCACTGTTGGAATTTTGATTGGTATTGCATTGAATCTGTAGATCAATTTGGTTTTGCTTGACATCTTAACAACATTTAACTTTCTAGTTAATGAACATGGATTATCTTTCCACTTATTTAGGTCTTTGATTTCTTCAAGCAATGTTTTGTAGATTTCTTTTTACAGGTCCTTTACATCCTTGGTAATGTTTATTCCTAGGGATTTGATTATTTTAGTTGCTATTGCAAATGGACTCATTTTCTTAATTACCAATTTGGATGGATCATTATTATTGTATAGAAACAGTACTCATCTTTCCGTGTTGATCTTTTATCCCACTACTTTAGTGAATTCATTTATTAGCACAAGTAGCTTTGTCATAGCTTTTTCAGGATTTTCTAAATATAGGATCATATCATCTGGAAATAATGAACATTTTACTTCTGCCTTTCCTATTTGGATGTCTTTTATTTCTTTTTCTTGTTTAATTGCTCTAGCTAGAATTTCTAGAACCATGTTGAACAGTGGTGATAGTGGACATCCTTGTCTTTTTTCCTGATCTTAAAGGGAAGGCTTTCAGTCTCTCACCATTGAGTATGATGTTAGTTAGTGCTTCTATCAACAAAAGTTGCTGAATTTTTTCAAATGCTTTTTCAGCATCAATCCTGATGATCATGTGAATTTTCCTTTTTAATTGGTTAATATGTTTTATTACATTAATTTTCGTGCATCAAACTACCCGTGTGCTTGTAATAACACCCACTTGGCCATGGTGTATAATTCTTTTAATGTGCCATTGGATTCAATTTGCAAGTATTTTGTGGAGTTTTTTGCATCTGTACTCATTAGGGAGATTGGCTTGTTGTTTTCCTTTCTTGTAGTATCTTTATTAGGTGAAATTGCAGCATTAGAGTGATGATAGATTTATAGAATGAGTTAGGTAGTGTTCCATTTTCTTCAAATTTTGAAAGGTTTTGAGCAGAACTGCTGTTTATTCTCCTTGCAATGCTTGATAAAATTCTCCTGTGAAGCTATCTGGCCCTGAGATTCTTTTGTAGGGAGACTTTTGATGACTGATTAAATTTCTTTATTTGTGATTGATTTCTTGAGGTCTTCTATTTCTTCTCAAGATGCATAGGTTGTTCATGTGTTTCTAGGAAAGTGTCCATTTCATCTAAGTTGTCTAGTTTGTTGGCATGCAGTTGTTCATAGTACCCTCTTTTCTTATTTCTTCAGGGTCAGTAGTAATGACACCTTTCTCAATCCTGAGTTTTATTTATTTGTGTCTTCTTTCTTTTTGACTTTGTGAATCTAGCTAAGGGTTTGTCAATCTTGATCTTCCCAAAGAACCAACTTTTGGTTTTATTGATTGTCTCTACTGATTTTTGTCCTCCAATTCATTCATTTCCCCTTTAATCCACGTTATTTCTTTTCTTCTACTTGATTTAGGGTTAATTTGCTTCTCTTTCACTAGTTTCTTCAGTGGTTTAGTTAGGTCTTTGGTTTTAGCTCTTTCTTTTAAATATAGACCTCCTTTAAAAAAGCATTTCTTTTTTTTACCCTATATATATACATATATATATTATTTATTTGTGAAACATAACCACATACAAACACAAACATTCTTACCATATGATCATTCCATTCTTGTTATATAATTAATAACTCACAATATCATCACATAGTTGTATATTATCATCATGATCATTTCTTAAAACATTTGCATCAATTCAGAAAAAGAAATAAAAAGAAAACAGGAAAAAATTCATACATACCATACCTCTTACCCCTCCCTTTCATTGATCACTAGCATTTCAATTCACTAAATTTATTTTAACATTTGTTCCCCTTATTATTTATTTTTAATCCATATATTTTACTCATTTGTTGATAAGGTAGATAAAAGGAGCATCAGACATAAGGTTTTCACAAGCACGCTGTCACATTGTGAAAGCTTTATCATTATACAGTCATCTTCAAGAAACATGGCTACTGAAGCACAGCTCTACATTTTCAGGCAGTTCCCTCCAGCCTCTCCATTACACCTTAACTAAACAGGTGATATCTATTTAATGCATAAGAATAATGCATAAAGCATTTCTTTTTAATGTAATAAATACCCCTGTCAGCTCTGCCTGTGCTGCATTCAGTAGGCTTGGGTATGTTTTATTCTCATTTTCTGTCATCTCCAGATATTTATTGAATTCTATTGCAATTTTTTCTTTGACCCATTAATTGTTTAGGAGTATATTGTTTATTCTCCATGTATTTGTGAAATTTCTCGTTCTCCAGTTTTATTGATTCCCAGCTTCATTCCATTTTGATCAGAGAAAGTGGTTTGCATTTTTTCAGTCTTTTTAAAGTTATTAAGACCTGTTTTGTGCCTCAGCATATGGCCTATCCTAGAAAATGTTCCATGCACACACTTAAGAAGTATGTGTATCCTACAGTTTTGGGGTGCATCTATCTAAGCATCTCTTATGTCTAATTCATATTTCATAGTATCTAGGTTTTCTATTTTCTTATTGATCCTCTATCTAGATGTGCTATCTGTTGAAAAGAGTGGTGTGTTGAAGTCTTCCAGTATTATTGTAGTGATGCTTATTATTCCCTTTAGTTTTGCCAGTGTTTGTATCATGTTCTTTGGAGCACCTTGACTAGGTGCATGTATTAGCTAGGGTTCTCTAGAGAAAGAATCAACAGGAGATATCTGTGGGTATAAAATTTATAGAAGTGCTTCGTGTAACTGTGGGAATGTAGAGTCCAAAGTCTGTAGGGCAGGCTGCAAGCTGGCAGCTCTGATGAAGGTCCTCAATGGACTCTCAAAACAAGCTGGCTGGCTAAAGCAGGAAGAGTAATTGTCTCTTCAGCGTCCTCCTTAAAAGCCTCCGGGTGATTAGACTAAGTGTCACCCATTGCAGAAACACTGTTCTTAGCTGATTGCAAATGCAATCACCTGTGGATACCAACAATGTAGTCATGATTTAAGTCCATGAAATAGCCTCATAGCAACAGACATGCCAGTGCTTGCCCAATCAGACAACCAAGCACCACCACCTCGCCAAGTTGACACATGAACCTGACCATAACAGAGGCTGAGTGGTATCCACAGAATGGGTCATCTTATCCATTTGATTATTAAAACCTTCTTCTGCTGAAGTCTCTCTCTGGTGTGTATTCACATGGGTCACAAATATCTTCATGTTTTTAGCCCATTCAGAAAGGTCTATCCACATACCTCTTCCCCAGACCTCTTTGTCACCAATCTTCCAATCATGCTCTTTCAAAGTCCCTGACCATCCAGCCAGGCCATGAGCAACAGCCCGTGAGTCAGTATACAAACACAACTCTGGCCAGTTCTCCTTCCAAGGAAAATGAACAACCAGGTGCACTGCTCAAAGTTCTGCCCACTAGGAGGATTTCCCCTCACCAGTGTCCTTCAGGGACGTATCAGAAAGGGGTTGTAGCACTGCACCTGTCCACTTTTTGGTGGTACCTGCATATTGTGCAGAACCATCTGTAAACCAGGTCCACTTTTTCTCTTCCTAAGTCAATTCACTGTAAGGAACTCCCCAAGAGACCATAGCTCTGGTCTTGGAAAGAGAAGTTATTATGGCAGAAGTGCAGACCATGGACATTTGGGCCACTTCCTCATGTAACCTATTTGTGCTTTCATCACTTGCTCTGGCCCTATCTCATATATACCATTTCCATTTTATGATGGAGTGCTGCTACACTCACCCAATTCTAATGGTTTGGTGGGTCAAACAACACCCAGTTCATGATAGGCAACTCAGGTCTCATGGTAACTTGGTGGCCTATGGTTAAGAGCACAGTTTCTACTAAGGCCCAGTAGTAGGCCAAAAGCTGTTTTTCTAAAGGAGAGTAGTTATCTGCAGCAGATGGTATGACTTTGCTCCAAAACACTAAGCTTCTGTGTTGTGATTCTCCTATAGGGGCCTGCCAAAGTCTCCAGACAGCATCTCTATTTGCCACTGACACTTCCAACACCATTGGATCTGCTGGATGTTATGGTCCAAATGGCAAAGCAGCTTGTACAGCAGCCTGGACATGTTGAAGAGCCTCCTCTTATTCAGGTCCCCAATCAAAATTTGCTGCTTTTCTGGTCACTTGCTAAATGGGCCAGAGTAGTACACTCAAATGAGCAATACATTGTTGCCAAAATCTAATGAGACCCAGCTAAACATTGTGCCTCTTTTTTAGTCATAGGAGGGGCCAGATGCAGCAAGTTTATCCTCCACCTTAGAAGGGATATTTTGACATGCCCTGCACCACTGGATTCCTAGAAATTTCACTGAGGTGGAAGCCCCTGTATTTTTGTTGGATTTATCCCCATCCTCTGACATGCAAATGCCTTACCAATAAGTCTAGAATAGTTGCTACTTCTTGCTTACTATTTATGACTGTTATTTATTCTTGTTGGATTGCCTCTTTTATTAATATATAGTGTCCTTTTTCTCTTATAACATTTTTGCATTTAGAGTCTATTTTGTCTAATATTTTTATAGCTAGCCCAGCATTTTTTCCTTGTTATTGCTTGTATGGAATACGTTTTTCCCATCCATGCACTTTCAACCTAATCATATCTTTGGATCTAAAACAAGTGTCTTGTAAGCAGCATATAGATATTTTTGATTGGGGAATTTAATCCATTAACATTCAATGTTATTACTGTATGTTCTAGTTTGCTAGCTGCTGGAATGCAATATACCAGAAACAGAATGGCTTTTAAAAGGGAGAATTTAATGAGTTGCAGGTTTACAGTTCTAAGGCCAAGAAAATGTCCCAATTACAACAAGTCTATAGAAATGTCCAGTCACAGGCATCCAGGGAAAGATACTTTGATTCAAGAAGGCGATGAAGTTCAGGGTCTCTCTCTCAAGCAAGAAGGCATGTGGTGGAACTGCCTGATAATGTAGAGCTGTGTTCCAGTAGCCATGTTTCTTGATGATGACTGAACAACGATA